>BSBK01015095.1:2500-38135 GCA_027943335.1 Chamaecyparis obtusa | reverse complement strand
TGGCACACTGTCAATCATGTTTTTTTCTCTTTTTACATGGTCCTTTTGGGTTCTTAGGATAATACACATTTGACCTAAGGTAGACCTTCCAGAGAAGCTAGTACCACCAAGCCCTAAAAGCACAATCCTTTGTCCGTTGTGTGAATTGTTTTTAGTTTAGAGATATAAAAATTATTAGCCTAGTAAAATATTTAATCCATAAACGAGAAGACATTTGTGAGTACAAAAAAAATACAATCTGCAAATAAATTTTAATTTGTAAACAAAACTACACACGAACTTCTAAAATGAAAAATTGATATTCTACATATTAAAAGAATCTTCATCTGAGACAACAACAAAACATGGAGGGAACCTTCCGCATCATTGAACCCATCAGCATGATCTGAGCTATCCATCGCTTTGATATCTAGATTCTATAGGTATAACAAATAAAAGACTCAATAAGAGGACATTTATCACAGGCCCAGATTATTTGAGAATATTGTTCTTGACGTTACTATAAATAATGATGAAGAAGAAGCTACACAACATTGTCAAATGGTTAAACACATTGATACCAAAATCCATGCAATCTTAGTAAAATTGTCATTTTTACCCTTATTAGAAGCCTAGATGAGCCTGGAAACTACTTGCACACATCCCATGGATTGATTTCATGAATATTCAGTCCCACATTCAACAAACATACAATGCCACAAAAGATGGGTGACTCAGAGGTAGCGTAGGGAAACCAAATTCCCCAGTGGGGATTCCATATTCAAGTTCTCTTTGGCTTCATGTCTTAGAACATGATTGGAGTAGAAAAAATTGTAATTTCAATAGTAAAGCAAGGAAACAGAAAAATTAACAGCTCAAAATCATTCATTGAACATAGAACTTGACATGCAAACATAATTAATATTGTCTACAAGCTGTAATTGGAGGAACTTTCTTTTGATATAGTTATAAATACTCCTTAGAAGGTAGGGAAAAGAAGCTTTATTCATAAATGTGGCTTAACTTCAGATAGAAGATAGAGACAGAAATAAAAGAAAGAATAAAAGTGTGTACTTATGATAGAATTGTTTAGAGAAGGATGCAATGGCTTCCATTTCAAAGGTTGAAAAATAAATGCTTGGGCAGCCAGACGTGCAATATCTCATCATATAATGAAGTGGTATGTATTTATTTCCTTTGTGGTTTAGTGAAGGGTTATGTAGATTGTACTATGCACAACTACATCAGAACTATATCCTAGTAACAATTTATAGCATTATCTGAATTTCACATGAAGCATGCGTTCAAAATCTCAAAAGAAGACAGATTTAGAAAATCCCAATTCATAAAATTGTAAATTGAGGGAAATGGACCTATAACTTTGGCATTGGAGATTATATCAACTTAGGCTCATCACATACAATATATGAACCTTCACTTTCAAATCATGAAATTGAGGAAAATGAAAGTGAATGAAGGCATAGTCCATAGATATAGAAAACTAGAAACCCCTAATCTTATTTCCCAAAACCCTTAAAAACTAGGCAAAATACATTGTCAGTGGCACCATCGGAAAACCCAGATGACTCTTTACCACTGAATTTCAATACCATATAATGTCTTCTTGCATTGGAAAAAAGATTGAAAAAGGTGTGGAATCACCCCGAAAAAGAAGAAGGTAGGTGTTACATGGAGATGCTTCTAATGTTACTTCTACTTCTTCATGTTCCTCTCCTTCCTCTTCATGATGAAGATCAGTGTCAGCCTCTAATGAAGATGAAGAGTCATTAGAAGCATCATCATTATTATCAGCATGCTTAGCTCTGTAAAACTGTCACTTGATCATGTTTTTCTTCAATTCATGCAATTGTTCATAGCAGTATTAGGATGCAAAGATACAAGCTTAAGAGTAAAAGAAGTCAGTCGTGTTAGGGCTAAATATTAGTAGCCCTTCTCGAGATTTGCTGGATGCCAAATGTTTGTGTGATGAATACCCACATTCCAAGTCATAGTTCAAAGAAATTTTTTCATGTGACTTTATCCATTAAATTTTATAATGGTTTGATTAGTCACTACGCTCATTCTGATATCTTGTTGAAAAGTAGGTTAGTACCCTGGGCAGTTGCCCTCTGCTGAAGAAATAACTAGCTTGAATTGGCATGCATAGCAATTGGTTGTTTGAGTTCCTATTCTCAACCCAAATGTACAACAAACCCAATCATGTGGAGTATTTCCACATCAACTTCAACCAAGAGGACTTAAGCAAGTATCAAGTAAATTAATTTTCGAGTGAAAGTGAGGTGGAATTTGAGGTTTTCAGGAGATGATGGAAAAAGAATATTATAAATTTCATGTTATATCAAGGGTTTATCTTCAATTTAAAATGGTCATGTAAGCTAAATAGACAACCAAGAAGAAGAGTATGATATATAAAATTCATCTTTAATTTAAAAATGATCATACAAAATTAAACTAAGGTTTTCATTAAATGAGGAACCTCTTCGAGTTAGTGGATTTTTATGTTTATTACCACAAGGATATCACTAACAAGTATATCTACGTTTAAAAAAACATTTGATATATAACACCATATGGCCTTAGTTGTATTGTGACTAGCCTAGGTTAATGTTATGGGTAGCACCTAACATCGGTCAACTTCATGTTACTAGTGATAATTAGCTTACTATAGTAGTAGTAAAGCAAATGTCGAAGCATCAAAAAATTTCCAAGAAGATCCTCATGCAACATCCACATTTTAGGTTGCTAAAATATAAAATTTCCAATATGAGATTAGGCATGATCATATAAGGCTCAAGCGAAAACAAATTCTAAGAATGCGAGCAAGAGTTCACACACCGGTAATGAAGGCAATCCAAAGATAAAACATGTTGAACAACAAGATATTGGGGAGTGTATCGGCATCTTAGTAAAACTCTTGAACTTTTTATTGCAGCTTATGTTAAAACTTTGTTTCATACATCTACAATAATATAAAATAGAAAGGACAAAGCATTACACATAATTGCATAAGGGGACACCAAAATTACTTAGAAAATCCAATAGGAAAAAAACCCATTGTAAGAAAACCTGAAGTATGGTTACAATATATTCACAAGAGGTTATAACCTCGTAATGACATATTTGATGAGGATTAAAGATGGGTAAGTGCACAAAGATGGGGACCAAAAAGGGGGTATAAGATGCCACTTTTTTCCTGAAATCAGCAAACTTTGAACTTCAACAAAATTTTGAGATGCGACAAAAACAAGAGTTGTAATACTCTGAATCTAGTTTCTAAACTACTAACCTTTTTTGAAAATGGTGTAGATTAAGGCTCTCAAAAAGGGGGGAGCACAAAAAGAGGTCCTATTTTTTGTCCAAAAACATAACATAGCGTCTGGTGTGCTCCCCCTAAAATATTGAACTTTTTTTTTGAATTTTTTTTAATCGCTCTAGGTGATAAGTTAGCTAACACCACATAGTTTATCCCAGATTTTTTTGGTAATTTTTTTATGAACATATAATTTTTTATGAATTTACGAAGTGCACACATCCTGAAAACATGAAATTTCTATGTGCTCCTCTAGAAATCATTTAAAATTAATCAAAAATTAAATTTTCTTTTTTTAAAAGTGTGTAGAATGGAGTCTAGTTTCTAAAAATGTAACTTATTGCAAAATTTGATGAACGAGCCAAAATCTATTCCAAAATACTGCATGTTAGTTTTTTACAAAAAAATAGACATACACACAAAAGAAATTAGAGTTGAAAAGCTTAACATAATCAGAACTCAAAATAAATTATATGCTTAGATAGCTAACATAGAGATCTACAATATCACATTGTCTGATTTTTACATTCTTGAGCCACGAGTAAACTTGACGAGGAGCACACAAAAAAGATGTCATTTTTTTGTATGTCTGTTGGAAAACACGTCTCAGGCCTATTTCAATCATCCAAGCCTTTGGGTTGGATCTCCAAGGCAAATCTAAGCCTTAGGATTGGTAAATTCATATCCTTTACAAAGCGTGCATGCCCTAAAGTGTGCACGCCCTATGTAAGATATGATTTATATAGTGTGTGTGTGAGAGAGAGAGAGAGGGGGGTAATTTATACAAAGAGAGGGGGGGGTAATTTATACAAATATAAAATTTAAGTATAAGTTTGATAATTTTAATTTCTTATACTTTAAGTTATATTTGTATAAATTATAAAATATAATGCTTTCAGGATGTTTGGGATAGGTTCCAGCTTCATAGGAGTTAACATGCAGATTCTAGATTTGAAAAATTCTAGACTTAGCAAATTTCAGGATTCAACAAGCCTTCAATAGGGTTACCTCCCACAATCCATCATGGATTTCCAAGGTCAAACTGAAGCTGGCAAAAGGAATCCCAAAGGATTTTAACCTCATTTTAACACAAATCACTTGGTTTTGACCCCCATCTCTATGATAGACTTAGCTTAGCTCTCACACAAATCTCTCTCTCTCGCTCTCTCTCTCTCTCTCTCTCTCCTCTCTCTCTCTCTCTCTCTCTCTCTCTCTCTCTCTCTCACACACACACACACACACACACACACCACACATCATCCTCTCTCTCTCTCTCCCTTATCTACTATCTCACTATCTCTCTTTCATTACTCTCTCTCTCTCTCTCTCTCTCTCTCTCTCTCCTCCTCCTCCTCTCCTCTCTCTCTCTCTCTCTCTCTCTCTCTCTCTCTCTCTCTCTCTCTCTCTCTCTCTCTCTCTCACACACACACACACACACACACACACACACACACATCACCAACTCTCTCTCTCTCTCTCTCTCTCTCTCATCTCTCTCCTCTCTCTCTCTCTCTCTCTCTCTCTCTCACACACACACACACACACACACACACACACACACATCACCAACTCTCTCTCTCCCCCTTATTTACTCTCTCTCTTTCATTACCCTCTCTCTCTCTCACACACACACACACATCACCAGCTCTCTCTCTCCCCTTATCTCTCTCTCTCCTCTCTCTCTCTCTCTCTCTCTCACACACACACCACACACACACACACACACACACATCACCCTCTTTCTCTCCCCCTTATCTATTCTCTCTCTCTCTCTCTCAACATCACCCTCTCTCTCCCCCCTTATTCTCTCTCTCTCTCTCTCATCACCCTCTCTCTCCCCCTTATCCACTCTCTCTCTTTCATTACCCCCCCTCTCTCTCTCTCTCTCACACACACACACACACCCTCTCTCTCTCTTATCCCTCTCTCTCCCTTCTCTCTCCAGAGTCTGGAGAGAGAAGGGAGAGAGAGGGATAAGGGAGAGAGAGAGAGGGGTGGTAAAGAAAGAGAGAGAGAGTAGATAAGGTGGATAGAGAGAGAGGGTGATGTGTGTGTGCACGTGTGTGTGTGTGTGAGAGAGAGAAAGAGAGTAGATAAGGGGGAGAGGGTGATGAGAGAGAGAGAGGAGATGGTGATTTTTTTTGATTTTTTTTTTTTTTTTTTGTGTGTGTGTGTGTGTGTGTGTGTGTGTGTGTGTGTGTGAGATGAGAGAGAGAGAGAGAGAGAGAGAGAGGAGAGAGAGAGAGAGAGAGAGAGAGAGAGAGAGAGAGAGAGAGAGATTTGGGTGAGAGCTAAGCTAAGTCTGAGAGCTAAGCTATGTCTGTCGTAGAGATGGGGTCAAAACCAAGTGATTTGTGATAAAATGAGTTAAAACCCTTTGGGAATCCTTTTGCCAGCTTCAGTTTGACCTTATAAATCCATGATGGATTTTGGAAGGTAACCCTGCTGAAGGCTTGTTGAATTCTAAAATTTGGCTAAGTCTAGAATTTTTGAAATCTAGAATCTGCATGTTAACTCCTATGAAGCTGGAACCTATCCCAAACATCCTAAAGCATTATATTTGATCATTTATACAAATATAACTTAAAGTATAAGAAATTAAAATTATCAAACTTATACTTTAAGTTATATTTTTATAAATTACCACCCCCTCTCTTTGTATAAACTACCCCCCTCCTCTCTCTCACACACACACACTATATAAATCACATCTTAAATAGAGCACACACCCTATGTAAATTTATGATTTTGATAGCATGAGCATGCTATGAAAATCATAGATTTACATAGCGTGCATGCCCTATAGGGCATGCATGCTTTAGGGCGTGCACGCTTTGTAAAGGATTTGAATTTCCCAAGCCTAAGGCTTGGGCAACCCAAGCCATAGGGCGTGCACCCTATAGGGTGCATGCCCTTTAGTGCATGCACACTATGCACAATGGGGGCCCAAAAAGAAAAGTGGCATCTTTTTGGTCCCCCATCTTTGTGCACTTACCCAGATATACAATCATCATAGTGCCTTGCTCTATTCTATCTATAGAAATGTTCACTTATTCCTTTCATCATATGCATTCTCTATCTTCCACCCACTTGCAATTGATTTGATTTTCTATTTATATCATTTGCACTCTTTCAAACCATCAACAAGGTCAGTTAAAAGATAGCATATGTGTAAAAATAAGTGATAATGTATTAGTTGTCCAAAAAATAGATAAATTATGGAATATATCATGATGCAAACCAACACAACATTTGATAAGGCCCAAAAATATGTCAAGACATAGATGTAAATAATTAGAATCTTGGCATAAGGAGGAGAACATGCCTTGTTGGTCCAAATAACAACAAACATTAAAATTTGATAGCTTATGTCACCTTGTTCTATTGGAGAGAAGTAAATGTTATCATGTGGATCAATATGTGTGCATTACTAGCCTTTTAAATTGTCCTTGTAAGCTTCTTGTATAGTATATGTTTGTTACATGCTAGTGCAAGTATGGAAACCACTTATATAGGTAAAATAGAGCATACTAGTCAATTGTATCATACTAACACTTTGAAGATTGAACTTGTGATATGCCAAATGTTTTGAAACTTGAATAGAATACACCTCAGACATCTTTGGTCATGCCCTTAAAATTGCATGACCATGTCTCTCACTATTATGAAATGCAAAGTAGCTTGTCCTCTTAGACTCTTTACTCTATCTTGGCATATAGTCCATGATCCATCATCAGAATAGTGATCCAAATAACTATTGGAAGTGAAATATCACAAATTCCATATAACTGTAGAATTTTAGGTTGGAGCCTTTCATGCATACTGAGATCCTTCTAATTTCCAAACTAAATAGATTTTGATGATGTTCTTTTAGATGACATTAGATGATGTAGGGGATTGGTTATTTCATGGTTAACAAGTATTCTTAAATTGTATCTTTCTAAATTGGTTTTGTTTAGCATTCAAACGTGATGGTTTTCTAGTTTATAGTTTTTTTTTTAATCTAAGTTATTATTAGAGAGCCCTTAATTTTAAATGCCATGTATTAGGTAGACATACACTATCAAGCAAGGAAGAGGTTGTGGTCAAGGACATAGTAGACATACACTATCAAGTCAGTGGTATTAATTGAAATTTCTCTTTGCCTTTGTGAAATGAAATGATTATAGTGGTATTTTTATGCTGATTTTTTAAAGGATTGTAGTGGTATTTTTATAATTTTTTATCTTTGCCATTATTCTAATGACATATTCTCATCTTTGTAACTAGTTTGTTTATATTAAGCCACTCTTTCAAGTAACCATTAGAGCTATTTCATATGCAATATTAATGAACATGCATATTTGTATAAGCACTACTGGGAGCTTACCCTGCAACACATGTACTATTGTGAAATATCATCACAAGTCCATTTGTTGCAAGGTCGAGCTCCTAGAAATGCTTCGTTGATAAATCTGCATGTTTTTCACCTATGCATATACCTTCTTTGATCGAATCTTATATGCACATGTATTATTGTGAACATGCAGATTTTTTATAGTCGTAATGATTTTTCTTATTTCTTGTCTTTTGTCCATTTTTTATTGCCTATGTCTATACTTGGTGACAACATTTTGAACATTGTTGACATACTTAAATGGAATACACAATACCAAATGATGAATGCTCAATTATTGTAATGGAAAAGGATTAGAACCATCCATTTCTAAAGTTTGATTTGGTATGATAAATGTCCCTTTGCATTGAGAAAATTATAGTTGAGAAAATGGTTGTTTAGTAACAATTTCTATCTGTAGGTTGTAAACAAATCATCCTTCTTCAACCAATGAGTCATTTCATTCAAGAAAGACCATGTCTGATGATATCAATGCACAAAAAAATAGGGAGACAATTGCTAGACTGTGGTCTAACTTAAAAATAAAAGGTGATGGAAAATGTTTTTGTCGTTGCAAAATTTGTAAGGGCTTAAAGACTCGAAGATATCTAATCAAAAAAACTGAGGAACATTGTAGGCAACATGGTCACCTTGAAGGGGGAAATGAATTTTGTCCATTGGTATGTATTTTAATAATTTATAAAAAACATAAGACATGATTTGATGATGACATCATGGTCATGCCTAATATAAGGTCATCATTTTCATAGAGGTCAACCTCCCTAGGTTTCATGTTATGGACCATGACAATCTGGAGAATGTGGATTTCCAAATGAGGGAACATGGAGGTGTGAATATAGAAGTAGAAGGTAATGATCCCATGGAAGAAGACCACGATGATGAAGAAGAACACGATGATCAAGATGATCGCGATGATCAAGATGATGATGATGATGATGTTGACACAGACCTTGATGTACCTATACTTGAGAAGGCACACGAGCCCCTATATGAAGGCTCCCAAACAACTCTTCTTGATGTTGTATTATTGTTGGTGAACTTGAAGGTTATGAATGGTTTATCCAATGTAGAAATGAAACGTATGTTAAGGTATGTCATCTTTTTTCATTATTTTAGTCATAATTCCCTTACAATTAACATTGGGTGAATCGTGTAGCAATTAATATTCTTTAAATTAACAAATTATATTTTTGGTCAGAGGTTGATAGGTGAGTGTTTGTTACCACCATCAAACATCCTACCTCACTCATATCAAGAATTATCTGCCATCATGAAAGATATTGGAATGGAGTATCAAACAATACATGCATGTTAGAATGATCATATTATATATCATAAACAACATGAATTTGCAACAGAATTCCCTATTTTTCATATTAGTAAATATCAATCAGATTGAATAACAAAAAAGGTGCCTCGCAAGGTTCTTCATTTTATTACCATTATTCCACGTCTGCAATGATTATTCAGGTGCAATAGCTTGGCACAATTTATGGATTACCATGCACGCAATAGAAGTCAAGATGACATTATGTGAATGCCTGCTGATGGTTTGACATTTAAGGAAATAGAGAAAAAATGGCCACACTTTAAAGAAGAACCTCATAATCTCAAGCTTTCATTGGCAGCAGATGGTGTCAATCCGTTTGGAGAGATGACATCTACTTACTCGGTGTGGCCTATTTTTGTTATCAACAATAACATTCCTCATTGGTTGTCTATAAAGAGGGAACACATAATGTTGGCACTGATTGTTCCAGGTATTTTTTGATTTAATAGTCATCTAAACTAATTTATTATAAATAATCCATCAAAATGATCATAATAATTATGTAATGTTTTTGTTCATTCAACTAGGTAAGTACCAAGTTAAATATATCAATGTATATATTGAGCCCCTTATCAATGAGTTGATGGTGCTATGGAATGGGGTCACTATGTATGACATCTCTAGACCAATAGGACAAAGACAATTTCAATTCCACGCAATGCTTGTATGGACAATACATGATGCCCCTGGGCTAACACATTTTTGTGGTATGTTCTCTTCTTAACACCTCTTTTTTGTTATGTTATAGTGCTAACACAAAGTTAACATATTTAATCCAATTATACACGATCTTGTAGGTCTTCAAACAAAGGGAAAATTTGCATTCCACTTTGTGGTCCAAAGATGAAATCTCATCATTCAAAAATTTTAAGAAAGAAGGTGTCCGATGAGAACAGGCACTTTCCCCACAGAAATCATAAGTACTAAATTACCAAAAAACATCTTTTCAATGGGAAAGAAGAGACTACATCAAAGGCACAGAGAATGACACCTCAAATATGGAATTTGGCATATAATAAAATAAATCATCGAGGTAATGCCATTCCATTTGATGGTTTTTGTTTCAAATTTATATTTTGATATTGTGTTTTGTTTACTGATGATGTAATTGATGCTTGTGAAGGTTGTCAAGGCTTTAATGACCAACTTCCAAAAGGACTAAAAAGTTATCCTACATAATTTAGTAGGTTTTCATACTACAAGCAACTCCTAATCATGCATTTGTTTGATCCTATGCATATTGAAAAGAATGTAACAAAGACATTATGGAAAAGCTTGGATGGAAGGCATGACAAAGACAATATTGTCAAAATTTGTAGTGACATTGAAGAATCCAACCATGCAATGAAAAATGTCATTCGATCAAATAACAATGGAGACCAAATTGATACAAGTGCCCTTAGTTGGTTATTTTTGGAGCAGCAGAGCAATGCTATAAAAGAATTCATAAAAAATATGATTTCCCACAGGATTTTCTACGAACATAAATGATCTCATATCAAAGAAAAGTGAATTTGGGCCAGGGATGAAAATACATGATTGGCATACATTTATTAAGGTAATTCATGTTATTTTGTATTCACTATATATTTGTATACTGCATGTAGTTTTCATTACATTCTTTTATAAAATATTGACAAGATCATTTTACAAATATTGCAGAACATTCTACCTCTATCTCTCCCACACAACTTTTCCAATAGTGTCAAACAAGTTATATATGATCTTGGAAAATACATGAGGTGGTTTTCATCTAAAGAAATCAATAAAGAAGATATAAAATATTGGAAGAGAAAAATTCCTCTTCTTATGTGTGAAATGCAAAAGTGTCTACCTTCAACTGTTTTCAATGCACAAGAACACTACCTCATACATCAAGTTGAGGAGATTGAATTGTGTGGATCTGTACCAACTAGGTCAATGTGGATGGTTGAGAGGCACTTGAAATTTTTGAAAGGCTTCGTTCAACATAGAGCACATCCTGAGGGTTCTATGGTGGAGGGATATATGGTATACCAGACCATGGTGTACATTAGTGAATATCTTCCTAATTTTGTAGAAAAGATGTAATGACCCCACTAGGGAACTCATAAGGAATTAGGTCTATGACCTAAAATTACAACTAACAATTTTTATTTTTTCTTAACATTCTAACATTACATCATTTGTTTCATTCACAAGTACATTCTTTAAGGTTCCCTTAATGAATTCATTTAGCATTATCAAGCATTGAATTTTACTACTTAATCAAATGAAGTTCATTTCCTTTTCTATTTTTTTACTCCTTAACCTTATCTACACACAACTCAATTGCATTAACAATACATAAATAAGCTTTCCATTAAAAGACCTCACTTTCCATTTTCTCTTAAGATCATAATAGGAGTGCAAATTACTTAACCATATATTGATAACCAACACAAATTTTTTAATGAATCTTTCTTTTTCCATTAGTTTCCACAAATCATCATCTATAACCTTGTATACATCTAGTTAAGAATTGAGCTTAAAACCTTGTTTGAATAATCACACATTACTCACATTGAACTATACATTTAAGAAGACACATCTCATTACTACTTTAAATAAAATACATGTTTCCTTTTCCCTTATTATTTCACCTAAAGATACCCTTGAACTCTTAGCATATCTTCTCACTAACCATATATCAAAACAAGTTTCCTTTTAAAGAAGTTTACATCCATAAATAATTGCATTACCATTACTTCCAATTTTCATTTAAAAATTCACAAGAGATATAAAGTAGGAATTACTTAAACATAATCCATGTTTGATTTACCAACGTTCAATTCCATTTTTGAGATTCCTACCCTTCCCATATACATAGCTTCTTTCATTTGCAACTTAATTGGAATTTCAATTACTGCACATGGCCCAAAGGCATAGAGAAATATAATTACATCAAGTTGCCCAAGGGATTACAATACATCTTTACATCTTGATAACAAAAGATAGAGATACATGATACAAGAACAAAATATTCACCACTGAACAACTCAGAATCCAAGCCACGACATGAACCATGAACCATACCTCGAAAGAGATTTTCCAACCAACCATGTGAAACTGGTAAAGTTCCACCCCCCATGCTAGGAGATAGAACCAAGGTACTCTCAAGACCTTAAGGCAATCTAAGTCTCAAATACCAATAAATCCAAGACTCAAATAAAATGAATAAGGCACATAAAAAAAAATCATCATATTATAACACCAAGGTTAACGTTCTAGGGGACCACCTAAGTGAGTGTCATCACACAACCTGTGTATTAGGATCCACCCTGGCAACCATGTAACCCTAGTCCCCCCTTTATGAATAGGGATCCATCATGGTAGTTATCTCTAGTCCTGGTACTCCAATCAGGTCTATGTGGCCATTATTATGTTTTCTTTCATTATCGTTTGAATCCCCCCCTTCCCAGGTTAAGTTTTTTAAGGTTATCACTTTTTACAAACCCACCCATAGGATCATCTGGAAACCACTTTAGGGTTCCAAAACCTATGGTGAGCCACTCACATAGGGTTCCTATTCCCTTACCCCATCACAATCCAAAAATACAAGATAACACTTCCAAGTCCTAATTCATAGGTTTAGGAAACTCCCTTGCGCACTCAGGCCCTCAGAGCGAGTCCTAACCTTAGCCATATATATAACAGGAACCACTAGAAGAATTTCTATCACAAGACATCTCAAAGAAAAACATAAAACTTACCACATGCATTAGTATAACTTTCCAAGGCTCATTTATAGGTCTAAGGAACCCTCTCGTGCACACAGGCCACCGAGACGAGTCCTAGCCTCATAAACTAAGCTCAAGAATATGCCAAGTGAAAAAACACCAAAAGTATACCATATAACCTCAACACAACAAGTAATAAACATACATATGGGATACAAAATTCCACATGCATAAACACAACATTCGATAGCTTGTTTTTATAAGTCTAGGAAAAACTCATGTGCCTGAAATTTGGCTAAGTCTGAAATTTTCAAAAAAACCAAAAACTATAATTTGCATCTTAACTCCTATGAAGCTGAAACCTATCTCAATCATCCCAGAGGGTACCTAATGGTACACATCCTCAATAAATAACATACCATTACATAATTAATGAAAAACATACAATTATTATTATTTATATAAGCTTGGATATATGTGTGTGCACCCACATATACACATACCTATATAAAATACAAACAATATAACACATACAGAATAAATAAATATATATATACATATACTTACAAGGATAAGTCTAACTCACATCATAAATCACAAAACAACATCAAATCATAAATCACAAGACCACATCACATACTGCATTCAGAACCCCCAGCTAGGCCTAAACAAAAATCGAAGTCCACGGATAACCTTGAGAGTAATCTTGGTAATATATCCACATAGCAATAGTTTGAGGATTTTGAAGGCACACTCATACCTGTGTAGCCAGGTGGAGTCGATGCCTACTACCTACATCCTACAACACCAACCAACATGCATATATACATATATATAAATAGACAATGGCAACAAGGAAGGAGAGTGTGACATCATGTGGACCTCCTATAGGAGTTACTATGACTACCTCCCCTCATCCTACACTCACACTAGACAATGGCATCAACAAAGCATAATTGGATTAGTATGGTTAGCACCAAAATAATCTCTTTTCCATATTGTATAAAAGAATGCATCATAATGTAATCATGTGAATATAAATCATCTATTAAATTTTAAAAACCCATTTAACCATCAGGCATGTACTCGAAATGTCCCATTATCAAATCAAGATAAACAAGTCATATAACCCTAAATGCATTAGTCATGTCTAATCCTAAGTAATTTTATAAGAGAAGGTAACACATCTAACCCTTAAGTGATTATAATCAATTAACCTAAGGTACACATGAATAATAATAATGAGCATTTCACATAAAAGCATATAAGTCTGTAAGGTGATCCTTTTAGCATTAAGGTCCTTAACTATTTCTGACACACAAGAAGATGTATAGGAACATACCTATGCAATTATTATTATTTTCCATATTTAAATATGAAGTTAGGGTGGGTTGTAAGTGGTTCAGTTTAAGAAACCATCACAAGAAGGATCATTCTCACATATAGTCCTTCCTAATTTCAAGAGATCATAACCAAGACTTGATAGGGTTGGAGGGGCATTACAAAAGATCCATGTAGATTGTATTTGGGATCCCAACTCCATTAAAAAATTTGAAGGGGATTACTTGATGGGAAAATTTATATTGAGGAAAGTGAGAGGTAAATCTAAGATGTTATTGTAGTTAATTAATTTTTATAAATCTTCAATATAAGTTATTTATAATTGGTGTATTTTTTTTTATACAGTTGGTTGAGAGTGGGATGCAATACATTTTTATATTGTGAATAATCTTGATTGGATGATGGTATGGATTGAATGATGCCAACAAAATGGTTTCTCATTAACATGGGAAGGTGTTGCTTCATTGGTTAGAGAAGCTCATCGTAATGGAGATTCCAATGTTACACCAATGGTAATTGATCTAGCATATGGTTTAAGAGGTAGAGAGGTACATACAAATTTATTAATGATCATGACTCGTATGTTTCGTATCAACTCACAATGCAAATAATTTACACATGCTTGAAAAATTGCAATTCAAGCACCACAAAGCTATGTACTATCATGGCCATGAATTTTGCATAAAAAAGTTGGATGACACAAAGAAAACTTGTGATTCTAGGATAACTGTAGTTTTTGAGGTCACTAATATATCATCTAAAAATGGCATACATCCTCAACAATCTCAAAATCGATACTATGGCATCTTAGATGATATAATTGACTGTGACTTTAACTCCTTTAAAGTAGTTCTATTCATCGTCAAATGGTACAAGCTACGACTAAATCAAAATGATCTAGATAGAACTATTATTCAACATGAGAATGGGTTTACAATAATTAATACAAGGTCATTTGAGCTAGTTGGAGATGAGCCCTATGTTCTTCCAAGCCAATGTGAGCAAGTGTTTTACTCAGAGGTTCCACATAAACATGGTTGGTCATTTGTTGTTAGACATGATCCAAGAGGAAGGCCGATAAGGTATAATGTTATGGAAGAAGAAGATATTGAAGATGATGAAGATCAAGATGATGATGATGATGATGATGATCAATGACATGATTGAAATTATCAATGAAATGATTGACATGATTTATTGATTTCAATTGTAATGATTACATATTTATTGTGTTCAATTCTAATGATTACAACATATGTGATTTATAATTACCAATGTTTTATTTATGATGCTCAATTAATTTTTGTTGATACATGTATATATTGTGTTTGATTATCACCCTTTTTGTAAATAGGCAATTGACTACAGACATCATCACCCCTTCTGTTGACAATCTTGCATTCCATATATAAGGTAAATTTGTTCATGTTTACGATGTTGCATATTGTTCATGTTGTCTTCTAAGTTATTTGTAGCATATGTATCATGTAATTTTTAGCTAACTTAAGATAAATGATTAACATATGTAGGAAATTTAACCCCTTTGGAGTGGATCGTGCACAGTGACATGGATCAACAGGTATAAGTCAATTAATAGACATAATTTTCTTATATTCTTCTTGTTTATCACTAAGCACGTATGTTATAAATAGACATATTATATAATCATATAATGTATATATAGACAAAGAAGAACCATATAGAAATATAATTATATAATCACTTTCAACTTAGTACATTTTATATCTCCCATGTATAGACAAAGAAGAACCCTATGTATGGGTCACGACTTGATTATTCTATATATATTATTTAAATATTATCAAAATTCTATTTGAAGTGGGAACGTGACAATATCTCATTTGATGGATTGCAAGACCCACCAAATAGGTACTTCTCAGATCTATCTACATCAAATGAGGGAAATGAGGGAATGCTGTATGAAAGTTCTACATGTAGTATGACTAAAATAGGGAGATCAACTAGAGGTCAAAAGATTAGAAAAAAAATTGATAAACGCATGCAATTTTTCCTTGCTAATGGGGGGTCATGTTCTTATGACGATGAGACCAAAGGCGACGTCAAGGTGCCCTTTCGATACACACATATTGAGAAAGAATGGGTACCTAATGAGCTACCTCCAATTAACATTGATTTTTATGTTAATGAGAGGATATATCGCATAGCTCCATCCTCATTACATGGTTTGGGCCTATTTTCCATGGATGGGATAAAGGTCTGTTACAAAAATGTTGCTGAATTGTTCAAGTATGTCAGTTTATATTACTATTACAATGCTTGGATGGGGATTGTTCAATATAAAAAGAGTATGCGTAGGTATGCACTATCAGCTAATTATATACAATGGAAAGAAAATGATCAAAGTAAAAGATTTGCAATGTACATTGATGGGAGACCAAAAATAAAAGGTAATATTGCGGGTTTAATAAATAGTACACAACCTTCCTCAACTAATAAGAAACCCAATTGCATATTGGAGGCGCATGAGGGGAATCCAGTTTTTGTATGTGCGATAAAATCAATAAGTGCATGGGAAGAACTACTAATAGATTACTATTGGTGTAATTAAATATTCACTAATTACAGTTTACTTAAGTTTACTTAGGATAATGCATTTGCATATTAGTTATCATTGTGACACCGAGGAGTTTGCATTTCATTTTAGCACACGGTTAGGAGAATTTCCACTTTAGGTGTGATAGTTGTCATCACATACCTCTTTGTGTGTGAGATCCACCTTTAGTGCTCTTATCACATTATCATCCTCTCATGTTTCACATACTTTGATGTACAATGGAGGATGATCCACCTTTAGTGGACATGTGATTCCACCTTGTGTGGGTGATATCTTATCATCTCCTTATCATGTAGTCTTATTGCATTGCCTATATATTCAGGCACTCCTACTTTGTATTCAATTCAATGGGCTATAATCAATTATTTGATCATTTTTCCTATCTCTATTGTGCTATCTCTTGAGCTTCTAGATCTTGGCATTTATTCTTTTCCTTAGGCAAATTCTTACATGGTATCAGAGCCATAGGAGTTTCATTGTATAGCCTATTTTGAGAGATTTTTATTGCTGGTCAAAATTGGAGCTTGTTGGTGCAAATCAGAGGTTGGCATCACATTGAGAAGGTCCAAATAACCCTAAATAGAATTTTGTCTCATCCAAATCAAACATCTGAAGCCAAATCTAGAGCCATTTGAATTTTCAAGGTACAGTGGCCGTGATTCAGAAAAAATAATCTCAGAGGTGATTTTCAAATAGAGATATCTCAGTCATCCGGAGTCCTTTTTCCAAGCAATATTTTTTGTTTTGGGGTAGAATTTCATGATCTACACAATGGTGTAGGTGATTTCTTATCTCTGTTTCTGATGTTTTCTAAAAATTGAAAATCTTGATTTTTACAACTTTAGAGGCTTCGTTTGGGCTCACATGGACACATTTTCAGGTGCTATTTTTTTTGAAAGTTCATGATATTTCATCTACTTTCCAGATCTAGTATCAGTTTGGAAAAATTTTGACTAGACATAGTACTTTCAGAATTTGGTCTATTTTGGCCTATTTTTTACACTTGTAATTTGTTAGATCCTTGAGAGATCTTGTGCCTTATTTGTTTGAGTCTATTATAGCTTCATATTTTTTGTTGTAATCATCAAAATCAGAAGTCCACTTTGGTTCATTTTGGCAAGTGGCAATTGTACACACACTAGCTATAAAGTGCCAAAATCATCTATTTTGGGGGGGGTTTTTTGGTTCATTGCATTTTGGGGGGTGCATTGATTTTTTGATCTCATTGTTTCATGTGAGAAGTACATCATGGATGGTTTAATTAAGTTGACAAGAGGAAACTATAAGCAATGGAGTGAATTGGTTCTTTCTCATCTTACTGAGCATAATCTGGTGCCCTATTTGTGTGAGCTTAGACCTAAAAATCCTTCTTTTGATTGGGACTCTTACTCATAAGTTATTAAGGTTATCTATTGGAATATGGATATGGATGTTATGGATTCCCTTGATGAATATGATGATGAGATATTAAATATTCTTGATCTTTGGACTTTTCTTTGGGAAATGTATGGAGATCCACATATTCCTCCACTTCCAAAAGGTCCAAAACCTCTAGTTGCAACTCCTTATCCTCCTATTGAGATCACATCTCTTGATGATGCTTGTCATCCTATAGACATTTACTCTTGTGATTTAGTGCAACAAGATTATCCTTATCTTCTATTTATAGTTTCATGGGATGACTACTTGACAAACATTGCAGGTTTGTTTGTGGAGTCCTACATTTCAGATTTGGGAGACTTCATTGATGATATTCATCTTCTCTTTGTTGAAGATGATCCTTCTTTAATTTTTTTGAGGAAGTATGTTGACCCTCATCTTCATTCTCCACTTGATCCTTCTTCCAAGATTGACATGATTGTGGATCCTTTCATACAATATTTGGAGGAGGTCTCTTTAACTTCAAAGAACACATTTGACTCTTTGGAGATCAATTTTCATGAGTCTCAAACTTCACTTGAGATTTCACATTGCATGGTTAAGATTGACCATACTCATGTGTTGGAGATTCCTATTTAGTTTCTTGAGACATCATACATTTTGAGTATTCTTCCTAGAGATTGGGGAGGATTCATTGATCCACCTATGGACTTGTTTCTTCCTAAGGGAAGGAACATCATTCAATTTTCTTGGTGCCATTTCTACATTGATCCAAGTGCATCTATCATGGGTGTACATTCTACATTGAGGGGGGGATTTCTTTCTTCTCTTCCTACTTCATTTGAGGAGGCATCTTTATCTTTGGATTTTGATCTAAATTCTTATGTGGATTACTTATCATTGGTTCCTGTTATACACTAAATTTGCACCCTTAGTTCAAGCTCTCGCAGTCTTGATAGCTCAGTATAACAAGGGAATCACCTCAAGGTTGTGGGACCTTTTGCTAACTGAGATGAGACCTCCAGATTCTAGGTTAGTTCCTCTTGGATAATCACCCTGATTTGCTCTTAGACAAGAAATGTAAATTCTTTGAGGGAAAGGGATAGAAGGAGTGCATGGAAAGGGAAATAACATAAAGAAAATCTATCCTACCAGGTGATGCACCGAACTTGAGTTTGGATCTCAATACAGAGGGATGAAATCAATGAAGGAATCAGGTCCAAGAGATTACAACTTACTCAATAGGCTTGCATAAGTATTTCATAGGAGGGTGTGAACAGGGGACTCAACCTATGACATGCAAACAAACATCCTTTTCTGCAACTAGGTGTAGGAATGAGAAAAAGATGCTAGGGGCTGTAGTATACCCACAAAACACCTAAATCAAATCAGACACAGGAAACACACAAAATTGCAGAAAGCAAGAGGAATCAGGAAACCTAAGATATCATTGAAATCATTCATAAACTTTGATTTAATAAGACATAATCTAGACATGAAGGCATGAGGATAATGAAAATGTCACAGAATGCTTTACAATATTTGAATTCAACAATGAAAACTTACAAGATGTGGGAAACTAGAGAGAAAAAATGCTACAGATAGTTCTCCAAGGAAAGACTTTCCCTTTTTACAAAATGTCAATTCTGAGCCTCAAAACCTCCAAAAAAAAAATTATATACATCTCTACACATAGGCAGGAATCAAAATATCTCTGAATTAGGGCTACATAAATCTGCATTATAATAATCATCCCTAAAATCAGTCACTTCTGATCATAAAATGTATTCTATGAAAACATCTCAACAAATCAGATATCCTTCCTTGTGTGCCCATCTCTGCACTGATCCTACCTGCAGACAAACATTCATCTTGATCCATCTACCTCCCTGCAACCTACTCTATCATGAATGTTTCAAAAATCTGATCAAATCGTAGAAAGGACCTAAAAAGGTAGCCTAAATCCTCTGGAAATTCTATCCAACCGCAACCATCTCTAGAAATTATCAATTTTAGCTACCCACACAAAACTCCCTCAGAAGAAAGCTAAAAAAGGGCCGCAATGCCTTTGAAATGAACCTAGTCACATGATCACATGAAATAAAAAAGGTTCATGTGATCATGCGACACCACTTTGAAACTGCCACCGCTTTTCCAAAGCAATGGTCGCATGATCGCATGAGGTGAAAGGCCTTCATGCGATCATGTGACAACCTCTTGAGAAATTGCCTCCACCCTACCACATAAAACATCTAGGCCCTCCAAAATCTACCACCTGCCAAACCATTACCATGTGGCCCAACCAGAGCTAACCACACGGCTGGACCCATGACCACATCGGTTTGAAAAAAGTCAGTGGTCGCATGATCGCATGAGCCGAAAGGCCTTCATGTGATCATGCAACAAACCTTTGAACACATGTCGCTCTTCCATGCAAGACAAATGGGGCCCACAAAACCGCACTACAAAACTTAACCTTGGTTTACCTCGAGTTTCAAACTCCCCTTGTCACCAAGTTGCGTTATCTTTTTCTTAACCTCGGGCTCACTTGGCGATCATGCAAAACCCTTCAACCATGCAACTGCACTCCGCTTACCAACCTTTGGCCCACTCTACCACATGTCATCCCTTTATTCATCCTGACCACTACACCAGCAAACACCTCGGCAACCCCTACCATCGGACCCACTGCAACCTCCTGATTCCCATCTAACGGTGGGCGTAAGATCGCATGGCCGAAGAATATTCCCTATGCACACATGACCACCATTGGATCAATGTAGATTGCCACTTTGCCCTACTGACTAATTTTTGCATGAGCTCATGTGGTTAAGAGACCGCATGCAATCATGCGACTGACCATGTGATGCTAACTGCTAGAACCGTGAGCCACCGCCACCGAAACCACTGATGGTTTGTCGCATGGTCGCATGGGCTCGAAAGAGCCCATGTGATCATGTGACCAACTGTAAAATGTTAGCTACTGACCACCGAATCCTGACCACCTGATTGCTTACCATATGTTGCATGATCACATGCGGCCAGGAAGGCCCATGTGATCATGCGACCAACTGCGTGATGCCAACCAATGACTGTTGGCCACTGGGGTTGACCACTTGTCTTGACTACCGATCCTTTGCATCAACGGTTGTCGTATGATCTCATGGGATCAGAAGATCCCATGTGATCATCTGATAGCCATCAAATCTTCCACACTGGCATGACCTTAGGAACTGGGACCCACCTGATCAGAGTTGCACGCTTAGGGTGGAAAACACAGACGGTGTCAAAAACACATAGGGTTTTAAAGTAAAGGTCAAAAACACACCAAATTTTTAGAGCTGAGAGGTTGAAAAACACACTGAAATTTTGGACCAAAAGACAGAAACATCCCGAGCCTATAGAGAGGAAGTCAAAAACACACTGGGTTTTTTGACACTTGAGCATTTCACTGGAAAAAAGGACTGTGGCAGAAAATGAATGAGAGGGAAATTTGGGCAACATTTTGGCGACCTCTGTGGGATGTCAACCTGCTAGACATTTAGGCCAGTTGACTTGACATATCCATTGGGCATGGGGTCATCTCTTTATTTGAACATAAAAACTTTGACAAAGAGAAAATTGAACCAGCAAGACAAACCTGTGCACGTGCACTACTTGGGAAACAAGAACTAACCGAGAAAGCAGGGAAAGAAAGCAAGAAACATATTTACAAGAATTTACAAAAAGGACCTACAAAGAGGGATTAACCTCAAGGCAAGGCTTCAAGTGGAAACCATTCACTAAGATTGGTAGGGCATCTCCTTCAAGGGTTGAAAGCTAAAAAGCATTAGATCCTCTGCACTCCATTAAATAACAAATGGTCCACCCCAAAAGCAATCAAACTTTGTGTGCTTGCTAGGTTTTGTCCTAAACTCATCCCATTTGAGAACTACATCTCTGACTTTGAAGTTTCTAACCCTGTCTCTTTTATCAAAGCTTCTCTTTGTTTGACTCTGATGGAATGCCATATCTTGCATTGATTTATCTTTGCTCTCTTCTAGCTCCATCAACTAGGCATATCTGATTTTCATAGGATCACTTTCTTCAAACAAGGCATACTGAGTGGCCAAGTCCAAAGCTAGTAATTTAGTTGAAATAGATAACTTAGCCTCTCTACCATACACCAACATGTATGGGGAATTACCAATGATTTCTTTGGAGTAATTCTATCTAACCACAAGGAAGATCTCAATTTGGTATGCCAGTCCCTTTAACTATCTTGTAGGGTCTTTTTGATTATTCTAATCAGATTCTTATTTGTTGATTTTGCCAAACCATTCCCCTGAGGATAGTAATTGGAACTTGTATTCAGATAGATGCCCTTCTTGACTGCCCACTCTAAGACTTTGAGGCCTGTAAATGCTAATGCATTGTCTAAAACTATAGAATCTAGGATGCCAAATCTATGAATGATGTCATCATAAAAACTTAAAACAACACTCTCATTAGCTTCTTTTAAAGAAACTGATTCTGTCCACCTAGTGAAGTAATCGGTTGCAGTGATTATCCACTTGTGTCCTGCATTAGATGGAGGGTTAATCATGCTAATGAAATCTATACCCCACTTCATGAAGGGCTGCTCTGTTTTGACTGGCTGTAGGAGCAAAGTTGCAAATCTTTCTTTCCCTACAAAAATAGTTCATTTGATGCATCGTCTAACATAATCATGACTATCTTTGAAAATAGATGTCCAATAGTATCCAGCCCTCATGATCTTAAAAGCTGTAGTCCTAGGAGAGAAATGGCCACCAAAAGCCCCGTCATGAAACTCAAATAAGACATCTGCAACACTTTATGAATCTATGCATCTTAGAAGGACACCATTGTGATCCTTTCTGAAAAGAATTTCATCTATCATCACAAAAGGAATAGATTGTAACCTGTAATACCTCCTTTTTGCTGAATCTAGGCCTACATGACATTGTCCTGTCTTCAAATAATTGATCATATTAGGCAACCAGCTAGTTGCCTTGGCTTGCTCTCCTGTAGAATGTGCCACCATAGATGCATCTATGTATTCCAATTTCTTTGAACTTTTGTCTTCTGCCAGATGCTCACAAAGACCTCTCCCTCTAACCAGCTTGGTAATCTGAATATCTATGTCATATTCCATCACCTTAGTGATCCAACCAGCTCTTTTTTCATTTAGGTCCTTAGAAAGGAAAAAAAAATTGACACTTGGATGAGTAACCATCAAATGCACCCTGTTATGGGTCAACAAATGTTTGAATTTTTTGAGGCTCTTTACCATAGCAAGAACATGCTTTTCTACAAAAGAGTATCTTTGTTCATACTCTTCTAAACCTTTGCTGAAGAAAGCAATAGGCTACTCCAATCCTTCAGCATTTTCTTGAGTCAACATTGCAGATATGGCATCATGACCCCCATAAGCATAAAGGATAAAATCCTTACTGAAATTTGGGTTTAGGAGAGCAGGAGCTTCTATTAGAGCTTCTTTAATAGCTTGGAAGTTAACTTTTTTTTCTTTGGTCCAACTAAAGGTTGAACCCTTCCTCAACATGGTTGTCAAAGGCTTGAGTAACTCTACAATGTTAGGCAAGAACCTCCTAACAAAGTTAATCTTTCCTATGAAAGATTGGAGACTTTTCTTGTGATGTGGTAATGGTAGTTCTAAGATGGCTGCAATTCTCTCAGGGTCCACTATAATTCCTTCTTTGGATACTACATATCCCAATAGTTTTCCTTCATGAACCGCAAACACACATTTCTTAGGATTAAGGGATATCCCAAACTCTCTACATCTTTCAAAAATCTGCCTCAAATGTCTGATGTGATCTACTGCATGTTTGAGTAGACGGTTATGTCATCTAGGTAGATGAGCACAAACTTGTACATGAGGCCCTTAAAGGCCATATCCATTGCCTTTTGAAATGTAGCACCTACATTTGACAAACCAAAGGGCATCTTATGATATGCCATGGTTCCCCACTTGGTTGTAAATGCAGTCTTATATTGATCCTCTTCTTTCACTAAGATTTGATTTTATCTTGAATAGCCATCCAACAATGAGAATCTCTCAGAGCCAGAGACACATTGTAGAATTTGTTCCATAGAGGGTAGTGGATGGTAGTCTTTTAATGAGGCTCTATTCAGATCCCTGAAATCAACACATAACCTTAGCTCCCCATTCTTCTTCCTGACAGGAACAAAGTTGGAAACCCAACTAGTATGTTTGATGGGGTAGATGATGCCACCTTCTATTAGTTTGAGTACTTCCTTATGCATAAGTGGTTTGAGCTTGGGATTAACAGGGCTTTGCTTTTGCCTTACTGGTTTAGCATTAAGCTCCAATTCAATAGTGTGTTGAGAAAGGGTAGGATCAAAACCCTTGAGGTCTTCATATCCCCATGCAAAAACATCACTGAATTCTCTGAATAATTTAGTGTAAGCTTGCTTTTCTGAATTAGCATTTGCTTTTCCAAATTGTAGGCTCTTACCTGGTTCCAACTCTAATTCAACACAATGTTCTTGTTGGACTACCAAGCCAGCTTTATTTTTGTTAACTTTGTCATCCTTGTTGAAGATAGTCTCTAAGGTGATGAGACCCTTAGGCATCTTATTAGATCTAAGTTGTATCACTTGATCACCATAGTTCTGTGATAATCTCTTTTGATTGTGCCTTGAAAATACATCTTCTTCAAACAAGAACTGTAGAATTTGTTCATCATTGTCAAACACTTGCCAATTAATATTATTATCTAGAATTGAAGGTCTGACAATAATCTTGATGTGCTACTGATCTGCCTCTTTTGAAATGCTATTGGGAATGTCAAACTGAGATCCAATAGCAGCTAACCTATTGGCATTTTCATTTAATTTTCTAGGGATAGAAACGATATTGAAAGCATGGAAATCTTCAATTGCATCCCAAAATCTATGTTTGTATGCTTTCATGACATCATTTTTGGTTTCACTCATCCCTCTTACTTGGATGACAACAAGTTCAATATCACCATATACTTTTAACGCTTTAAGCCCTCTTTTTCTAGCCCATTCTAGTCCATTAACCAGACTTTCATACTCTACAGTGTTGCTGGTGCAAGAAAAACTAAATCTAAAGGTAGGATAATACCTTTCTCCTTTTGGGGAAACCAACATAGCACCTCCACCAGAACCATGTCTACTTCTAGCTCCATCAAAAAATAGTTCCCAGACCTGACTATCCTGATTATCTGAATCAGTGTATTCTTTGAGAAGGCTTGGTTCTATGGCTCCACTTTCTTGAATCAGATAACTCCCCAAGCCAAAATCCAAAACAAGACTCTCTTGGATCTCTAAGGTTCTTTCATCTAGGAGAATATCAGGGATATTTTCTATTTTGGTGCTTGCTTCACTAATAGTTGGGAAATCATTGTCATTAAATATAGGGCAATTAGTATTGATAGAATTGGACACATATGGCTCTATATGATGTACTGCTAAGGCTTCTAATTTAATGGTGACTTTGGTACCATACCTTGTATGAAAGAGCATGTGAGACCAGTTGGAAGAAAGATAACGTCCTATCTTGGCTATGAACTCTCTTGAGAGACATATGGCAAACAATGTAGGAAGATCTATGATATATATGTCAAGGAGAATGGAAAAATTAGGACTAGCATGGATAATTAGACTAGTATCTTTGGCCACACCTATAGTACTGACTGAGGATCCATCAAGTTGTGTAACCTTCTTTTGGAAGGGTTCATATTTGAGTCCTAATTGATCAGCCACTTTCTTGGGCATTACAGTGCTAGTAGCTCCACTATCTACCATACAATTATGCACTAAAGACTTTCCAATAATTAAAGATACATAAAAGGGAGGTGGCTTTAAATTCCTACCTTGCATGGAATTGGCCTTGGAGTTGCTAGTTGGAATCTCCTTTTCTTGATCAGTGTTGACCAACACTAGTTTTGTAGTATCTTTTGCAGGTTGAGGATTTGCTACCTCTCTCATGGCCTTCTCCAAAATTTGAGGTTGTCCTAGAATAGACAAAGAGTCCCACATAGACATGGTGATATTCACCTTCTTCATGTGTTCTACAATATTATAAGGGGCTATAGTGTCTACTCTTTGTTGTGCTTTTATTATGATGGGTTATGCTTCCTTTGGAACTTGGCCTTCTTTGCTTGTGATGACAGGGGGCTGCTTGGATGTGATAGGGGCAACTTGCTACAGTGGCTCTATAGATGTAGTGGCCTTAGTTCCAGAATTTTCTTCCTCCATGTCTTGGGCTCTTCTCTTTGCTCTTGTGTAGGCAAAAAAAGAAGCTTCATCATTGACTCCATTGAAATCTGGTTGCTCCCAATTGAAAAGAGCAATTTCATTCTCTTGTGTTTCTTGTTGAGGAGCTGTCCTACTCGAAGGAGCTTCTGTTTGAGCTTGTGAAGCATTTTGAACCATTAGTGCTTGGTTCATCCATCCATTAGAACACATAGCCTAATTATGGGGCTGATTACAAGGGACACACCATTCACTATCCATGGCCATATTGTTTTGACTAGGAACCATATCCCTGACTGGATTTACGGAATTAAGAGGTATAGGGTTATATGGTTGGAATGGTCTTTGATTAAATTTTTTCTTTTCCCTTGATAGCCTCCTTGGTATGGTGGCCTATTTTGTTGATAAGGCTGTCCTTGATTTTGGTATTGCTGATTAGGACCTTGGCCTTATGATTGGAAGGGTGGCCTGATGCCTTGGTTTTGTTTCTTCAAGTTTGTGACCTCTTTGGTTAGAGTCTGCAGCAAGTTTTTCATCTCTTGTATATTAATTTGCTAACTACTCATCACCTCTTGCAACCCTTGGGAGAAATTTGTTACAGCATGTTCCTGACCACTGGTACTAGCTTGAGGTGCTGATATCATGGGAATAGGGGTAAATGGGGGTACTTGTGCAAGTGCAATGGGCTGAAGACTAGGGAAGATAGGCATGGGAGGTCTTCTCTTTATCATGCCTGCTTAGATCAAATAATTTTCAGCCCTAACAGCAGTGTCAAATGCTTGGGGTAAAGTGGTACCACCCATAGACTGGATCATGATATAAATTTGTTTATTTAGACTTTGCAAGTAGTACAGGAAGGCATGGTTAGCTGATGGCCTTACAAAGACTGGGATTCTATTCCATGTTTTAAGGAACCTACCATTATAATATATCATTTTCTCTTGAGGGTCTCTCTTTATAGTTGTTAATTGCTCAACCAGAGACAAATTATCTAATTTATCCTCAAAGTGCTTGCTTAATGCATCCCCTAATTCATCCCATGAAGTAATAGAACCAACAGTTAAAGTTCTAAACCACTCTAGAGCCTTACCTTTCAGAGATGCTACTAATAATTTGGTGGCCACATTCTCTTGAGTAATGTTGTGTATGCTACAAATGGTGGTCACATCTCTTATGTGCTCAAACACTGTTGTCTATCCCTCCCCCGTGAAATTAGGTATACTCTTTAATGCCACCAAGGGCACATCATGATGCACTGCAAAATCTAAGGGGCTCCCCTGATTGAAAGGTGCAAAGGCAAAATTTCTAGCCATTGTAGGAGGTGTAACTTGAAGATCAACAACTATATGAGTTGTATTTGCTAGATTTGGATCTTCTTCTTCTAGATCTCTGGTCAGAGATCTCCCTCTTCTTTTGAAATGAAAAAGGAAAGGTCTCCTGTCTGAAGTATTAGGAGGTGTGGATTGGACTTTTCTTGTAGGAGATTCTCTCTGAGTTGACCTGCCTTTGTAGCTTCTTTTTAAGGGCAACTCTAAAAATTTAGCAGGCTTTGAGCTTCTAGTCTCAATCTTTCTCATAAACCTTAAACAAGGTTGGTCTGAATCTTTGAAACCAGTGGAGTAACCAGATATACTTGATAGAAAAACCTCTAAAGGTTTGTCTTATGCAATCTGCATATCAGAGATGACACAATCTTCAACAAATGAACTTCTTTGCTATCCCACCGGGCGTGCCAAAAATGTTATAAACTGAATTTGCACCCTTAGTTCAAGCTTTCGTAGTCTTGATAACTCAGTATAACAAGGGAATCACCTCAAGGTTGTGGGACCTTTTGCTAACCAAGATGAGACCTCCAGATTCTAGGCTAGTTCCTCTTGAATAATCACCCTGATTTGCTCTTAGACAGGAAATGTAAATTCTTTGAGGGAAAGGGATAGGAGTGCATGGAAAGGGAAATAACAAAAAGAAAATCTATCCTACCAGGTGAAGCACTGAACTTGGGTTTGGATCTCAGTACAGAGGGATGAAATCAATGAAGGAATCAGGTCCAAGAGATTACAACTTACTCAATAGGCTTGCATAAGCATTTCATAGGAGGGTGTGAACAGGGGACTCAACCTATGACCTACAAACAAACATCCTTTTCTGTAACTAGGTGTAGGAATGAGACAAGGCTGCTAGGGGTTATAGTATACACACAAAACACCTAAATCAAATCAGATATAGGAAACACACAAAATTGTAGAAAGCAAGAGGAATCAGGAAACCTGAGATATCATTGAAATCATTCATAAACTTTGATTCAATAAAAGATAATCCAAACATGAAGGCATGAGGACAACAAAAATGTCACAGAATACTTTGCAATATTTGAATTCATCAATGAAAACTTACAAGATGTTGGAAACCAGAGAGCAAAAATGCTATAGATAGTTCTCCAAGGAAAGAATTTCCCTTTTTACAAAATGTCAATTATGCGCTTCAAAAGCTCCAAAAAACAAATTATATACATCTCTACATGCAGGCAGGAATCAAAATATCTTCAAATTAGGGCTACATAAATCTACATTATAATAATCATCCCTAAAATCGGTCACTTCTGATCATAAAGTGTATTCTGTGAAAATATCTCAATAGATCAGATATCCTTCCTTGCATGCCCATCTCTGCACTGATCCTGCTTGTAGACAAACATTCATCTTTATCCATCTACCTCCCTGCAACCTACTCTATCATGAATGTTTCAAAAATCCGATCAGATCGTAGAAAGGACCTAAAAAGGAAACCTAAATCCTCTGCAAATTCTATCCAACCACAACCATCTCTAGAAATCATCAATTTCAGCTACCCACACAAAAATCCCTCAAAAGAAAGCTAAAAAAGGGCCGCAATGCCTTTGAAATGAACCTGGTCACATGATCACATGAACTAAAAAAGGTTCATACGATCATGCGACACCCCTTTGAAACTGCCACCACTTTGCCAAAGCAGTGGTCGCATGATCACATGAGGTGAAAGGCCTTCATGTGATCATGCGACAACCTCTTGAGAAACTACCTCCACCCTACCACATAAGACATTTGGGCCCCACAAAATCTACCACCTGCCAAACCATTGCCACATGGCCCAATCGGAGCTGACCACACAGCTGGACCCATGACCACACCGCTTTGAAAAAAGTTAGCGGTCACATGATCACATGAACCGAAAGGCATTCATGCAATCATGCGACAAACCTTTGAACACATGTCGCTCTTCCACACAAGACAAATGGGGCCCACAAGACCACACTGCAAAACTTAACCCTGGTTTACCTCAGGTTTCAAACTCCCCTTGTCACCAAGTCGCATTATCTTTTTCTTAACCTTGGGCTCACTTGGCGACCATGTGAAACCCTTCAACCTTGCAACCACGCTCTGCTTACCAACCTTTGGCCCACTCTGCCACATGTCATCCCTCTATTCATCCCAGCCACTACACCAACAAACACCTCGGCAACCCCCACCATCAGACCCATTGCAACCTCCCAATTCCTATCTAACGGTGAGCGTAAGATCACATGGCTGAAGAATATTCCCTACACACACACGACCATCGTTGGATCAATGCAAACTACCACTTTTCCCTACTGACTACTTGTCGCATGATCTCATGCGGTTAAGAGACCACATGCGATCATGCGACCGACTGCATGATGCTAACTGCTGGAACCGTGAGCCACCGCCATCAAAACCAGTGATGGTTTGTCGCATGGTCACATGGGCTCGAAAGAGCCCATGCGATCATGCGACCAACCATAAAATGTTAGCCACTGACCGCTAAATCCTGACCACCTGATTGCTTACTATTTTTTGCATGATCACATATGGCTAGGAAGCCCCATCCGATTGTGCGACCAACTGCGTGATGCCAACTAATGACCGTTGGCCACTGGGGTTGACCACTTGTCTTGAATGTTGATCCTTTGCATCAATAGTTGTCGTATGATCTCATGGGATCAGAAGATCTCATGTGATCATGTGACAGCCACCGGATCTTCTACACTGGCACGGCCTTAGACACTGGGACCCGCCTGATCAGAGTTGTACGCTTAGGGTGGAAAACACAGATGGTGTCGAAAACACACAGGGTTTTCGAGTAAAGGTCAAAAACACACCAAATTTTCAGAGCTGAGAGGTCGAAAACACACCGAACTTTCAGACCAAAAGGCAGAAACATCCCGAGCCTATAGAGAGGAAGTCAAAAACACACTGGGTTTTTCGACACTTGAGCATTTCACTAGAAAAGAGGACTATGGCTGAAAATGAACAAGAGGGAAATTTGGGCAATAGTTCCTTGTTTGTCACCTTCTTCTATTGGGCTTTCTCCTGATTGGTTCATGGCATCTTCATCAACCAAGGACATGGTGACACTTGGGCATACTTCAAAGATATCATACTTCATTTGGATTCCCCTTCCTACTTCCTATCCACAATGGGAAGCATTCTTACATGTATACTTGATGTATCTTGTTCCTAAGAGGAGAAATGTTTTTTGTAAGCATTGGACTATGTTTTGTCTTCAAGCACTTACCATCCTTGGAGGAGATTACTCATTATGGGGGGGATATCATGTCTCCTTGTTTCCTTTCTTTGGGGGGATTTTTTAATCTATATGCATGATGTATGTCATAATTGGGGGGTCTTGACTACTCCATCCATGTATGCATCTTGTATTCATCTCTCTTTTTGGGGGAGGGTTTTTCTCATGAGGTTTTCCCTCTTTCTCTACTTTATGAGAAATTGCATTGTTCTTATTGTACATGGGTACCTAACATGGCCTAGTAGCCAGGACCCATCTTGCATTGTGAGCTTAAGTGCATTCTCCTAAGTTTCACTTAAGGGGGGGTGTAGGACTCCTCCATTTCCCTCATCTTAGTAAGAACACTCTGGTAAGCACTATTGTTATTTCTTGCAAAACTTTACGTAGATTTTATGCAAAATTAGTAGATATCTTGATTGAAGTTCGCAACTTAATTAAAATAGATTTCATTTTTAAACAAATTCATGGAATATGTTAATTCAAGATATATTGTTTTGAAGTAATATTACTTTTGGCAAATTATCATGGTGTTAGAACATGAAGATGCATATATGTGCTTACATGATAGGATGACTCGAAAGAGAGAGAATGTTTAACATATTTCATTATGTGGGAATTGCATAGTGGTATCGTAGAATTTATGATGTTAGGGTCAATGTTTAACATAGTCCAAGGCTGTCTTGATTTAGGTTGGATTAGTGTATACTAGGATCAAACATTTTAGTTGAGTTCCTTGTGATGAATTGTGATAATGATATTGTAATAGGATACACTCTTGCATGTTGGTATGGATGTCTTAAGTGTGTTGATATCAAATTATATTGGGTTATGTTTTACCTACTTATGGTAAGGTTTTAAATGAAATGATATAGGGAACTGAAATCCTAAATCATATATTGATATATGTGACTAATTGAATTAATGAATTATGCTTTGCATGATGGTTAGGAAATATATATGAGTATAGGTTATGTGGATCTGAGTCATGTAACAAGATAGGAGAGGTGTTCAATTTGCTAGATACATGTTGATTTCTCTATTTCATAAATGGAAAATGTAGATTTAAACATGTGAAGGTTATTATGAGATGTCGTTATATGTTGATCTATTTTCTCTAAATAGGGAGATTGATTTATATGATGTTTTAATTGGATTATATGCATAACCTATCTTGGACTACTGATACTTTTACAAGTGTGCAGGTGGATAACCATGGACATTGTAGGGAACCATTGCTAAGGAATTGTTGTGAGAACCCCTATGGAACCAAGGTCAACCCTAAAAAGGGAATGACCTCGAATGTAAAAGTGTTTTATTTGTAAATTGTGTGAGATGTTATTTGTTATTTCCTTTTTGGCATGCCTAGTGTTGTGTTGTGATGTACTCCTTATGTGGTTTCACTTGACACTAGTGATGTGACATGGCATGTCAATGTGGGGTGGGTTGAGTTAGTGTAACCTTGAGTGACCTGTGAGTATCCCTAGGTGTGTTTTCTTGGTTAGGGAGCCTTGATGGTAGTCTCATCACTCATTTTCGTGAGTCATCTTGGAGTGGGCTTTTGGAGAGTTAAATTTGACCCTAGGGAGTAGTTTAGGCTGGTTTTGACTTGCCCCAAGGGTATACTATGGGGTTGGGGGTATTTCTAGGCCACATTGAGTGTTTTAAACTCAATTTTCATCCTTAAAAAATTCTTGGGAAGAGTGTGACGAATTTTGGGGAAAGAGGAAAGTAACTTTTTCTCTTCTCAAAAAGTCTTGTGAAGGTCAACCAATAGGATAGGCCTCTTCTCATAGGAAATTTGGGGGTTTGTGTTGGAGTCCAATTTAGAGGAGAGTATGGGGAACATTAGGGCTGTTCACCCACTCTCTATCTTTAGAGACAAAGTTGGAGACTAAGGAAGGGGGATGGCTAGAGAGAGAGAGAGGAGAAGAGCTAGATTTTGTGCAGGCTTGGAGGAGAGGTTGGTGCTTCAACCATTTCCATTTTTTTTATGTATGTTGTTGTGTGTGCTCATGGACTGCAAGTTTTCCTTTCTCCATGAAGTGATCAATGTTATTGTGAAGGTGGTTGTAGTGTTGTGAGAAATCTATTTGTAGTTTTGGTGTTGATTCTTTCTTGTTTTCTTCTTGAGTTTGAAGGGTTGTAAAAAGGGTGTCCCTCACCCTCCTTATGGATTCATGAGTGATCAAATGTGATAAGCTAAAATGGGAGTAAGATGTGATTGTGTATTCTTATGTGGTGAAATATGTGTTTTGAATGTATGTGCCCTATGTCTTATGTATTTTTCCTACCTTAGCATGGTTCCCCAAGCTCAGGGGTTGGCTAGGGCATATTGAGGGCCTCATGATGCCATATGATAGGGTGGAGAGCACCCATGGTTATGCTGGTTTTTGATATATGTAGGTTTTGAGTGTGTTGGTATCTTTGAGGCAAGTTTAAGTTGAGGGAATCTCATGTTTTGCAGCCCCTTGGAGAAATGTGTTTTGTATGGAAGGAAAGGCATGCTTACTAGTTTTTGTATCATAGGAAATATTACAATAATGTATACTTGCTATCCTTAAAAGCAAAAATGACATTGTGGAAATTCTATTGAGGTATTTCATTTGTAACCTGTTTTATGAATAATGTATTTAGAGGAAATCTATCTTTACTTGTGTTGAAGCTTCAAAATGAAAAAAAATAAAAAGTAACCCTGACTACTGTTGTTGTTAAATATTGCATGAGGAAAGAAACTTAGTAAGATTTAATTCAAAATATATATTTAACATTCTAGTAAACTGGAATTTAAAAAAAAAAAATTATTGCATTTTGGCCCTTGCCAAGAAATTTTCGCCATGACACTAGGGAAACTTATGGGTCCAAAATATAAAAAAAACAAATGCAGATAAAATCACTTAAAAAAATAATGGTATTTAAACAAAAGTAATAGGATTCCTTATTAGGAATATACAAATTTAGCAATTCAATTGTCACCTAAAAATTTTCCCACCTGCAAGACTGGCAGTTGTATAGTTTATGCAATTTCCAGTAAAAAATATTTCACCTACAAATCCAACAGCTAGCTTGGGGATGACAACTATTACTTTTGAAATAAATAAACACTATGGATAGTAAATAACTTTCACCCAAAGAAAAATAAAAAAAATTAATATATATTATTGATTTACAGTCTACGCTGAGGCATAAATACATGAAAATAGAGTTTATAATTACTATGTGATTTTCTGTCAAATGTAATACCTTTTTGTACTAGTGTTTGAATGGAAAATCTAGTTTTTGAACATGTTATATGAAGCCATTTGACTGAGAGTGACAAATAGTGCATATGGGGTAGTGACTTGTGAACTGCAGATACAATATTAAATATGGATACTACATTAATAAAAAATGCATACACATATTTTACATAGCAGAATGCCTTTGGATATACGAGTGTGTTTGTTTTTGTGTGCATGCATTTTTACTTAGATCTACTTGCTTGCTACTATTTATTCCACCCACTACAAAGTCAATGTAGACTAGTGTTATTTTGAATGTGTTTAGGCCTGGTATTGCACTACGTTCACCATGGTTACATCGGAACCACTACTTTGTCGGTGTTCCCTGCCTACCCAGGTCCCTTAATAAGTATAATGCTATGAACTCACCTTTGCTCCCATGCTGGCTTCTTAAATCACCAGACCACTGGAGATGTCTACTGAAGAACTCGGATGCTATTACATGAGCACTACTAAATCTGTGGCCGAACTTCTCTTTCCACCAACATATGTCAACAACTTGTTAGTGGGCATAGGGCCATCATACAAACCATCCACTTTAACATAAGGTCTGAATATTAGTCGAAAACTGGTTATTATAGTCCCTGGGGCTGCACTATTTTCTTGATCATCCACCCAAATGAACTTGTTAAAAGGCTATGAATCTTCATACTATCATTGTTGACAGATGAGCCCCCCAGCAACAGAGATTGTTTTTTTTTCTTTCTTTTTGTGGCTATCATGTGCTTCCTTTTGTGATTGGGCTCGCATTAAACTTTACATCTATTGATATGCTCATTAGCATTCTACTTATGGCATGAATCTTTTCTAAAATTTGATGGCGTGTACCTATTTGGGAGGCCCGATCAAGCACCTTCTACACTGTAGCAACTCCTATTCATTGAATCGCATATCTATGCCTTTCACATCATTGGTCCGTGGTAGATTTTTGAGATGTAAGAAAATGGGGTTTCATGTTTGCGTACTCTCCAATAAAATTAATAAATAAGAATAAATTAGGAGAGGATGAAGATGATGAAGCTCTGAAACAATCTATGACACGCAAAGTCAGGATCACTTGTAATACACGCTACTTCTATTGTTCATTTAATTTCACACCTTTTAAGATCTGATTTCCTACTTGGAAAATAGAAAATCTTGAATCCACTGAATTCCTTTTAGTTACGAAACTATTTAAATGAATCATGACAATGTCTAAATCATAAAATAAAGCATATATCTTACTTGCTTGGGGGTGTCTCGATTTGCAAGCAGAGATTGATGGTCTTATCGCAAGAGAGGAGGCTTGAATTATCACATCAAAATTAAGAATCGATGCAAGTAACTTACGTATAATTTTCCCTTAATGTCTCGGGCTCCATAATTTCAACATAGCACTTTATTGACTCAGGTTAGCTACTCGCGTATCATACTCCATAGTTTGGACCATGCCAGTCAATACTCTGGTACAAGGCATA
>BSBK01015094.1:0-40426 GCA_027943335.1 Chamaecyparis obtusa | reverse complement strand
TACTCCTTTAGCTATGGAATTGAATGTCACAAAGTGTAACCAATTCAATACTAAAAGAGCATGACTTTGAATTATGTTTTTGTTATTTCAAAATTGATAGTTACTGATTTAGCATTTTTGATAATCAACAAAGATTCTAACTATAACACAGCTCTTGTTTTTAATTTATATTATTATTTTATTATATTTTAATAATATATTTTATATATTAATTATGATTTATTTTAAATTAATTTTAAAATAAATCTTTCATATTTGTATAGTTGCTAGTTGCTTTTTCACATCTTGCGCCTAATTGACTTTATACAGAAATAAAATCGTTTACATCTCCGTTCCCTTATAAACATCAAAACTGACAATATATATGGACTTATCAAGCCTATCTATCACTATAGGCCATACATTCTATATTAAAAAATATTCACAAAATATGAGCAGATCTCATTCTCTCTTGAATCTCTTCATCGATTAAACTGTGATTTCTTGAACCTCCACTTCCTCTACTCCATCATTTTGTCGTTGGAGATCCCTGCATCAAGCTCCACTTCTATTTCTTTTAGGTACTCCTTTATATACTACTGGCTTCAGTCAGGGATTGCACTCCATGACAGAAATGGGTGCAACGGCCGCTTGAATTTTTCCATATGCAACTCATCTCCACCCCGTGCCTTGAATCCTTTTCCAGGAACGGAGACAGTAATGAAACCACAGTGAATCCTCTTTACTTTCTAGTTGTAAACACCAAGCTACGAACATCGATGCAATACCTGCATTGTTTGGTACTTGTATTATGCTTAGTGGAACTCATTTCCCAATAGAATTTACACTATTTATGAAAACACGGGGTTGTTGATACCTAAAACTTTCTTCAACCAATCATCAATTATTTCGCCCCAAAACACCAACTGTTTCTTTTTATTCCTCAAAGAGAAGTTGGCTCCCATTTCACTGATATCTTTCTTCATAGGACAAAAATCCTTCTTTACTAGTAACCCATGGCCCTTCTTGTACCTTTGACTTTCTAGTCTACGTTTCGTCCTTGCCATTCTCCTCCTTTGTTCTGCAATTTTCCCGACCAACTTTAGCCTTGCTGAGGACAACAATTCTTCTCTGCTATTTGTTTCTATTCCCTGTCTGCTACATCGTGAATAGTAATACAATGATCAAAATGCCCTCTTCCCACTTTTATAATAAACTCCACATCTTTTCGTTTTAGTCATCATACACATTGCAATCAATATTGAGAGTTCATTTGGCTCAAATCCTCCCACCATCTTAGACATTGCACCAACCTTCTCAAAAATCCTCCCAAACCAGTTCAATTTTACCTCGAACCATTTAATCACCCAATTTACAATTACATCTGCCACCTTATTGCTTGTATGGTGTGTGTAAGATAACATGAAATCTTTGAATAGATATAATTTATCTTTTATCAATTTACAAAATTTATTGTGCACTATTTGTAATGACATATTTGATAATTGTGAATCACCCTCTTAAGTGAAATTTGTTAATTCCAATTTTGCTCGCTATATCTATGACAAGTTGAGCTGCCTGTTCATCTTCTTCATTGGCGGTTTCATCCTAAATTGTTTTTATCTCCAAGAGCTATTATGCTCTCCAGCCTTTCACGAACAACACAATGAACTTCAGAAGGTTGTGGATTTTGCTTGGATGGGCCATCAACATTTATTGTAATCCATCCTTCCTTTGGTGCAATCCATTCTAAATTATTACACCTACTAGAGAATGGATTTAACCACGACTTCCTAAACACTTTTTTATTTTTTTTTCACAATATTTTATTTTATATTGTTATAAGAAATACTTTTTCAAAATTATTACGACAATTAAGGAAAACTCTTTCCTAACTGATTATTTTCTTATAAATACTTAACATATATTTATTCTAAACAAAAAAAATTAATTTCAATTATACTATCATACTTTCCTACATTAAAGCTATTATTAAGACTCGACAAAGACAAGTGCTCCAATTAAAAGACACTTTTTTTATACTATTAATAGTATATTTAAGGAGATGTGTTTCAAACATTTTTCTATGATTATATAAGACACAATCATAGCATATATCAATACAAACATTTACTCATGTCAATACTTAAATAATCATAATAAACTCAAAATATAAATATATAATTTATCACATACTTTTTAAAATACAAAATTAATATTTGTAAAACATATCTCAAATACTATATACTAAAAATATCATTCAAAACGTTAATTTCAATATTGTCTCAAAATTATATCTGCTATAAATAATTCTAATACATCTATCTATAAAATATTTAGAAATATCAACTTGCAATTTATTTATCAATTTTAAAGTTATTTTATATTACTTTGATCCTATGTAAGGCTTTTTATTTATATTGTTTATTTTAGTTTATTTATAAAAGTGTAGAAAATCTATTTCAAATTATTTTATTTATCTAAATAATTCAATTTACTTTAAAATTATTTAAGAATAATGTTAATTTGAGCAATAATTGTTTAATTTTTGTAAAATTTTATTTTGTTTATTAAATTTGATCATAGTTTAAAGTAAATAATTATTTAAATATCATTTAATTTAATAATAAAATATTAGATTCATGGTTGCTCTATACAGGTGGTTGCTATTTTCACTACAAGCTGGTGTCATTATAATCAGAGCATTAATCAAATCTTCGGTGAACTAGCGAACACTTACAAGAAAGTTATGTTCTTGAAGGTAGACGACTCTAAGCTGCAGGTAAACATCTAAATGCAATGACAATCTCTAAATCTTTGATAAATTTGTTTGTGTTTGTATTTTCCATTTTCTGATCCCAATTGAGGTGAGCCTATTTAACGAATGTTATTGCAATTGTTTGTTTTGTAGCAAGTGAGTGCAGAATGGGATGTGAAAGCTATCCCAACTTTCATTTTTATTAAAGATGGAAAGTTAGTTGAAAGGATCTTTACGATGAAGAAAGAAAAGATTGAAATAAAAGTAAAAGGCCTCTTAGGGCAATCCATAGTCCCGGCTTCATCCTAACTCTATAGTTTACTAACTACTTATTTTAGTATTTTTCTTTAATGGCATAATAGCCCCGTTGGAAAGTCGTGCCAACTTAAAACATATTTTGTTTGTCCTTGAAAAGATATAGTGAAACATAATATTTTATTTTACATATGAATAGTTGTCAAGTGAGGCTTCTTTCTTTATGTAATTTATGAAATTATTACATAGACAAGTTTTTAAAGATATGACTAGTACTTGTATCTTTGAGGGGTGTAATGGTTAAGCCATTGTAAAATATATATAAAATGATGATATTGTGGTGTTGATATAAATTAATTAACAATAATATTTTTCTGCATAGGGAAACATATAGTGGAATAATCACATATTTACTTTTTCATATGTACAAAATCATTACATTTTTGCATTAGCATAAGGAATTTTGTTGCGAGAGTTATAATGCTTAGAGAGATATCTTCTTTAGGTATGATTCCTCCCTTTTTTGTATAATTGTATATATGTTATTTTTCATTTAGGAATATTGGGCATGCTTTTTGTAGCATGAGCCCTTGAGATTTGTGTACAACAATAGCCCATGACATAGTAAGTGGGAGTTGCCTCAAAGAACCTAATGTTATAGGTACTATTGGTATACTTTTTGGATCCTTTTGGTTCTACAATGTTTGACACTAATTATCAATTCTTGCTACAACATATAGTGCAACATCTGGTGGCTTATAACTTGGTCCATAAATAATGTCAACAATCTCATCAAGAGCTCCTTTGACAAATCCTACCTTTATCCATATGTTCATTGTAAGCATATGCATTGCCCTCTGCAAAGTACCTTTTCTTTTTTGTTGTTCATCATTAGTTACATTATTGTTTTTTCTCATGCTACTCATGGTTGTACATGTATTTCAATTAGACTATTTAATAACTTTAACATCCTTTTGTTGTGTAACCTTACTAAATCATTACTCACAAATAGGTGTTAATTTCTATTTTTCCTCAAATTAATCTCATTAAACTCACGTCAAATTATTGTATTGAACTAAAAAAGATCATGAACTAAGAAACAACATGAGAGGTATGAAATGATAAAGGTCGATGCTTGGCGGCAACGACACTCCCCTTGGGATCTTAGTCCAACCACCTTACTGAGAGTATTAGATCTTACTGGCTCTGATCCTCAGTAAGAATCTTAAATGTTACAAAGTGTGGCTTGAATGTGGTTTGAAAATACTCTTATGTGTCTCAAGGGCCTTACCAAGGCCTCTTAGACAATCAATAATTTAATTATTTCCTCCAAAGACATTATAAATTCCTTTGACAATTGTCACATAACCCACATCTATTGGGAAGGGAATGGTATGGCCGATTGGATCATGAACGCAATAGTCAGAGATGACTCTATGCTGATGTGGATGGGTAAAAGGGATTTTAATACTGATGTTAAAGTCATTCTAAATTATTATTGAAACCAAAAAATATGGGTAAAATTACAAAAAATCCAATGATGGTATAGATTGATCATGTTATTATGGCTATTAATAAAAATTATCTAATCAATAGATTGGCCCTCAAAAATCACAAGGGCTCACATGTATTATGGGTGTTGAGTGTCTTTATTCTTATTTTGATCTCTATTTACAAGGGTTTCTTTCATTGTAATAGAGATAGCTACTTTTATAACCTATATTTTTTTGAGAATAAAAGAATGGGTGTGATAGGAAGAGATTTGAGCTACTGGAGTGTGATGAATGGAATGCCAACTCAATGGTCTAGAATCTCCTTCGTAGGGCCAACCTCATTGATTACATGGAGTGATTTCATGGGAAGAATCCTTTTGTCACTAGGATGTTCAAAAAAGAGTGGAAGGATGGTAAGACTACCATTGTTGGGAGGTCCGTTAGAGTGAACAAGAGTGTTATTGTAGAGGTGACGGGTCTTCCCTTGGGAGGAATACATTTCTATAGGACAAGAAGCTGACTAATTTGGCGATGAAGATGTTTCCCAAGAAAGAAAGTGAAAAGAAGAAGCTTGTCAACAAAAGAAAGACCTATTATTCGTTGAAAGCCTTAAAAGTAGTACGGAGACAAGTTCTATTTGCAATTATCCAATCTATTACTCTTTATGGTAGGTATACAAGAGTTTGTGGGTATCATTTTGTTTTACTGAATCACATCCAACATGATGCCAAAGTGTATTTTCCTCATTATATGCTATATTTTTGATAGAAAGAAACAACAAGAGGATGATGGCTCATGGTACAGTAAGACTAGAAGCACATTAACAACATATTAATAGCACTAGTCACATAACAGTTTAACAAAAGGAAATTAGTAGAAACAAAATTATCTAGTCTACCTCTATCAAAAACAAACATGTAGGTCCTTTTCAAACGGAAACCAAAGTAGCATAGCCATTAATTAGACAAAATATTAATAATAACAAGCCACACATGGCTAAACCAGTGTTTTAAGAACTTAACCAGAGAACCGTAAATAAAAAAAAGGAAATTGGGATAAGCAGGCCCATGCCAGCACAAACACCTCATGGACAATAACAGCTAGGATCTCCCACCCAGACGTTTGGACATTAGGGTCGTGGCCCACTCTTCCTATAGGAATAGGAAAAGGTCTCTGTTGTCCTCGTCGGCTTCAAGTTTACCTCCAGGGAGCTTCTCCTACACATTACACAGGGTCATAGCCAAAGCATGCATGACCTTGAGGGAAAACTTATTCAAATAAAAAATCTTTGCTTTGATCTCCCTCATGTCTTGTTTAAGGCTGAGGATCTCCATATCCATCTCATTGAACTTTTGCTTTAGGGATCCCTTACACCTGTCCCTCTCCTCAGTCACCATCGTAGTGTGCTCAAGGTGGGGGGATTTATCTTGCTGGGTGTGAGGAGAGAGCGGGGGTAGGGTATTGCTGCTAGGTTTGTCCTCCATCATCGGTGGGGTACTTAAGGGGGGAGCATTGCCAGACCTGGGTGAATTTGTGTTCAGTCGAAGATCCCTTAATCAAGCCAGAGGAAGCCAAGGTGCTCCTATCCACATCAATCTTGTCCAGCTCAATGAACAACATTTTTCCTCCCATAGTAGCTAGACCAGTATTCATTGAAAGAACCCTCTGGAAGTTGCAGAGCCAAGCTTCATAAACCAGAGTAAAGGCCAGGTCTTTTTGAAATAACCATTTTGAGAGAATATCATTCATAAGCGGTAGGAGTTGGGTAATTGAGTTCCATATAGCAAAATCTAGTAGATCTGTAGGTGTCATAATTAGAAATTAAGCCAAGTTTTCCCTTAGTGTCCTTGGTAATCAAGATTACCTGGTGATGCAGACAACCATCTCTCCACACGTACTTACACAAAAGGAAATTATGAACTTTTATGGAGTTTTGCACATACATAGTCATCACAATATTAATCATCAAATTAATCCAGCACAAACCCAAGGTGGGGTCCTCAATAATATTGGTGATAACTTCTCTCATTTCAAACAATGTTGGTGACATGTCATTCCTATCAGATCAACCACTAGGACTCCTTTGGTAGCTCACTGGCTGCCTCCCAATTAACCAACCTAGCTTGCTTGAGCCCAATGGCAGCCAAAGAATCAGCCACAACATTACCTTCCTTGTAAGTATGGGATATAGTCGTGCTTTGGATATTATTAAGAAGCTCCCAAATTTCCACTATTATGGTGTTCACCCTCCATCTCATACTTGACCCTCTTTTGATGGCCTCAACAATCACTTTGGATTCCTCTTCAATCATTAGCTATTTGATATTCATGGCGATGACAAAATTTAATCTCCAAAGGAGAGCTATTCTTGTATCATCTTAAAATGGAAGCACTTCCATGATAAGAGTGTTTAGCCCTCCGAGTAAATGGTTTGGGGTCATGTTAAGTGCCCTGATCAGGTCTTTGCATTTATTTGGCTTTCTCCCCGCTTTCCACTTCTTCCAGGCACTTGATTTCTTCATTCTAGGTGAAATTAGGGTTAGGATCTCGAGGATTCTCCTTAATTTCCCTCTTCCATAGCTTTGTTTTCTAGGTAGGATTCAGAAAAAGGTCCTCCTAGCTTTCATCACAGTCATCATAGGATTTTATGTCTATCCCTGACATTCTGTCCTGATCTGATTTCATTTCTAGGTTTCTGGGCATCCCTGGGACCTCTTGACTTGGCTCTAATTGAATCTGGGCCTAGGGTCAAATTCGAGGTTGATCCTAACTAGGTCAGGATCGAGCTTAAACCTGACTATGTCAGGATCAAGGTCGAACCTGACTAGGTTAGGATCGAGGTCAAACCTAACTAGGTTAGGTCCAACCTTGATTTTGCCCCCTTCATTCAAATTTCCAGAATCCAAAATTTTTGGGATTCAAGCTTTCGGGATATTTATTTTCCCACCTTTGAGTTAATCATTTTGGGTTTCAAGATGGTAAATCCTTTAATTGCATTTAATCTAGGTATATTTTCTAAAGGTTAGGACCTAATTGGGACTTAATTCTCCAAGGTGGCCCCTCTAGAGGATTGTGCCCTAGTTCACTATAAAAGGAGGCCTTCCTCTCTCATTTTCATCATCAAGTTTTGTGAGAACATCTCATCCTCAAGAAATTTCACGAGCAAGCTCTCAAGTGCAAGCAAGTGAATTCAATCAAGCAATTGCAAGTCTTCAAGCATTCAAATGTTCAAGAATTCATCCATCAAGGAGATCCATTGTTAGCTATTGAAGGATTCAATCTCTTTGGAGCCCCCTTTGATGATCCATCCTTCCACATTCATTCAAGCCTTCTCATATGCAAAGATCAAGTCAAGATTGGTGTTGAAGATCAAATGCCATTGATTGGAGACATCCTACATTCATCCTACATCCATTGAAGCACTCCTACTTGTGGATTTGAGGATTCAAATCCTCTGCAAGGACTTCAACATAAGGGATGTGATTTGTTTCAATTACTTTGTTTATGCACACTATATTTCAATTCAATTTCAAGGTTAATTCCTAAATTGGGGTTTGACCAAGGCAAACCCCCCATACAACAAAAACCCCCATTTTCTTGCAGGTACAGGTGCAAAATTTTAGATTTGAGAGCAAATTTGGATACCCTTTTCGACAAACTTCTGAGATCTGCAAACATAATTTGAATTGGACTTCAAATAAAGAATGTAGTATTTGACCTTTTATGAGGGTCAAACCTAACCTGAGCTCATCTTGGAGAAAGATTTCTGGGTTTTCTCTGTCTTGGCATTTCCAGTCCAAGATAGGTTTCAGAATTGCCTGAAAGTACACACAGACATCAGAATTTAACATTTTCCAGATCTCCCCTAATTTGAGGTTAGTATTTGTATTTTAATTATTTCATTCTCCAAGCATAAATTTCATTCATAGGGAAATATTGGATTTACTCTCTCTCTCTCTCTCTCTCTCTCTCTCTCTCTCTTCCATATTCTCCATAAATTGATTTGATTGTGTATTAGCCTCTTGGTTGATCAAATTGGATCTCTTCTTTGGGAATTTGGGTTTGGGAATAGATCTCATATTTCCCCCCTTCCCTTTCTATCTGAATAGTGTTGAATCCATTTTAACCCTATTCATTTTGGTGAACCCGACATACTTACCCCTTTTCTGTTGTGGATTTAGATGCCCTATTGTGTTAGATCTCCCTTTTCATTATCTTGTGTGTTCACCTTCACTATTCATTTTCCTGAACTCGACATACTTACTCTCTTTTCTTTTGTGGAATTGGATGCCTTATTGTGCTTTCCTTTTATCTTGTTAGTATTAGATTTTTCCTTTGTGTTAGATCTTGCATGCTAATTAGATTTGATATTCATGCTTTATGTGTCTTTAGTTTAGTTCATTTGCATTACATTGGTTTATGAGCTTTACTACCACTAGTCCTACTTATAATATTCCAGTTAGAAGAAGTCGTAGACTCATGGGTGCCTTTGATCTTGAATCTTCCTCTCCTTTCCTTAGGATCCTGGATGATAACCTGATTCTTCATGATTCCAATCCTACTATGGAGCAAAACTCTTCTCACTCATCTCATGATGAGGATGATGCTTTAAGAGTTCCTCCTGAGCAAGTCCAAAAACTTTCCATTGAACTTGATAAAATGGGTAATTGGCTTCTTCAAGAACCATAATCAAGATTCCATTCAAGCTATAGAGGCTCTTAAGAAAGTTCTCCCTGATAGTGATCAAGGTTTTAACCTCTTACATGGTATTACTCACCTTGTGCATTCCAATGTTAAACCTTTAGTTCAAGAAGCTCAAGATTTAGGGTTGATTCCTCCTATCACTAGTGTTGAACCTCCTTCTAATCCTTTACCTAGTATTTCTATATATACTCCTCCTTTGGTGATTGTGACGGTTCCCTATATTCATATGAGTGTTCCTCCTATGTCCCTTCCAACATCACAACCTTCATATCATAATGTTCCTTTTACTTATTCCAATTCACTTCCAACTATAGTTCCTAGTGTTCCTCCAGTTGTGTCTTCTATTCCTACAGCTTCTTACACTTTATCTAGTGTGTCTAATGTTTCTACTCATCCTATTTCCTCTAATGATTCAACAATCATCAGTTTGGCTTAGACCGTGTCATCCTTACAACAACAACTTGCTTCTTTAACCCAAAACAAGTTTAGTATTCCTACATGTGACATGGGAAGTCCCTTGTCCCGAGACATCATTCGTACTCCTGTTCCTCAGCAAGGTGAGATGCCTTGTCTTGAGAATTATAATGGAAAAGGAGATCCTATTAATCATGTTAAAACATTCCAAATCCTTTGTAGTGATTATTCTCATGACCATAGGATTTTAGCCAAACTGTTTGCTAGAACTTTCCATGACAAAGCCTTACAATGGTATTGTTCTTTGCCTCCTTATTCTATTGATTCCTTTCCTCAGCTTGCTAATGCCTTTATTCAACAATTTCAAAATAATATTGGCCCGCAAGTGTCTTTGACTGATTTGATGCATTGTAAACAAAATGCTAAGGAAAAATTGACTGAATTTATTGGTAGATTTAAGCATTTGCATGCTCAGATTTCCTATCCTGTTCCTGATATTGATATTTGATGTATGTTTATTTCAAATTTGCAAAAGGATATTAGTGATAAGATTCTACTTACCGAATTTACCTCTTTTCAACAAATTTGTGCAACACTTCATCATTATCAATTACAAGTGAGTCAATTTGAGAGCAACACTCCAATGGCTCCTGTTCTAGTTGATAAGAGTGATACTGCACCTAATCCAAACAAGTTTAAAAAATTCAACAACTATGTCAAGATAAACAAACAAACAAATGCAGTTGCTGATCAAGTTGTTGTTGCATCTCACAATGCCACTTCTGCATCCATTGCTTTTTGATTAAATCATGCATTTACTCCTCTTTCTGAATCTTTACATGCTGTTATGAATAGGTTGTTAGCTGCTAATATAATTACTTTACCTCCTATTCGACCTCTTTTACCTACTACGATTGCATCAAAATATTTTGATCAAAATGCTTTTTGTCAATATCATCGTCAGAATGGTCATGATATTGAGAAATATTATTTTTTAAAACATAAAGTTCAAGATCTAATTGATTCTAAGGCTTTATCTATTGATAATCTAGATAGTAGTAGGAATAAATCTATCTCTCCTCCTAATCAGAACCTTCAAATTTATACGAACCCTTTACCTACGCATGATACTAATACTATTGCTCAACCATCTGCTATGGAAATTATGTATGAGTCAAAGATGGATGATCTCAATCATTTTGTTAATCAAGTGAAGCATGTTGTTCAATATGTATCTCCACCTCAACCTCAACTTCAACCTCAACCTCAGATTCAACCTCAAGTTCAATTTCAACTTTGACCAAAACCTAAACCTAAAATGAAAACTCAACCTAAACCTCGACAACAATTTAAGAATAAAAGAACTCAAGAACTTTTGATTACCTTTGATGACTTTGAGACTATTAAGGCTCCTGATGGTCCCCTTTACATTGCTGCTAGGATTTCTTAGATACCTACTCCTGGTTGTCTTGTTGATCCTACATCCTTAGTCAATGTTATCACTGAAGAAAATCTTTTTATGATACATCGGATGTGTGGATTCAAACTTGCAATGGTTTTCTTTATCCATCCTTTGGTTCTATTACTTTACCGGTTGAACTTTGTGGAAAAATTGTGAACACTACCTTTGTCGTTGTCCCTACTTCTAATCAATTTCAAGTTAAGCTAGGTTTGCCTTGGTTATCTGCCATGCATGTTGTTAATTCACCTATCCATAAGTGCCTTAAGTTCATTCATGATGAAGAAGTGAAGATGATTAATCATAGTCTATATCAACCTTCCAAGCCTAGAGATTATGCTATTCTGGGGGTCTGTGCAAGATCATGAGGGGCCAAAAAGTGGCAATGTGAAAAATATTCACTTTTCAGTCGTCCAAAAGTGCATGAAAGCGCTTGTTGACTTTTTAGTAGGCCTGGGTGTCAGTACACCTGGGCAAAGCTGCCACCAAAGCACATACCTAATCGGGTACCCAATATTTTTGGGTACCCGATAACTGTGGCATATATCCGACACCCGCGAGCCCTATTCTTCATTTCCTAGCGCAATTTCTTCAAGTTTTTAACCGCATTTTTCTGATACCTGATATATTTTTGGATACTTGATATTAGAAACCCCAAATTTGACTTTGAGCATATTCGGTAAGTAGTTAATTGCATATTTTTATTAATTTATTTCATTTTCATTATAAATGTAGCATTTTTAAAAAAAATAGGGTTTTGTATTTATATTTGAAATAATATTTGAAACTTAGATTTGTTTTTTATTTAATCAGGCATGGCTGACAACAATAAAGAAAATAACCCTCCAAATAACAATCCCAAAAACAATCCCCCATATCTAAACCCTAAATCTTTACAAGATTTGATAGAAGAAAATTTGAACATAATACGAGGTTTCCAAAACACGTATCAAAATATACCTACATTAGGTCCCATGCTTGCCACACTAAATACAGTTGTTGGAAATATTGACACACTCACGTAGCAACATAATGCTGCTCTTCATTGGCGTGATGATATGCATGCCCAATTTGATGATGGGCTTGACTATGATGGGATTGCGGCCCTTAATATAAGTAAGGAAGATATAGCCACCCTTTTTGTCGATCCTAAAATCAGAATACCAGTTGACCCCCAAAAGCCCAAATTATCAATAAAATGGTGCACAAATGAAGCAATGCGCACAAACTTTTGGGATCACTGGTGGATGGTTTTTGATAAACCACCACATAGCAATTTGGAGGTCCCATTTTATTTCCTTAAAAAATTATATGCTGAGTTTGTGCTTGGTCACCATGTTGATTATTGGAGTATGAGGCCCAACATGGGCGTAGGTAGAGGAGCTCCTCAGACTAGGCCATCTTCCTAGTGCCGAAAGGCCACTACCTTTTTCCCCCCCACTGATGTCACACTCCCTCCTCTAGTGCAGCATCCTGATATCATTTATGAGGTTGCTGAACTGACTATTAGGGCCATTCATTTACTGAGTGATCAGTTGATCACACAGACTAGGTCAGTGTTGCCTCATGTGGATGCTGTTGGTGCATCGACATCTCGTTGAAGTTCACATGTATGCGAGCCCCATATGTGCATTATGTGCAGGCATATGTGCCTCAGACCACTTACTAATTTTGATATATATCAGTTTCATGATATTGATGAGGGAGATACAGGAGAGGTTGTTGCAGAGGCTGCAACACCTCATGGAGCATCTACATCTCATGAGAGTGCTCAGGAGGTGCACGTAGAGCCATTGACTCCTGTTGATATAGTAAGAGTAAACATTATAAATAAATTTGTCACATGACTTATTTAATTTAAAAATAATTTATTTATTTAGATTAGTTTTAATGATTGCATGCACTTATGTATATATATTTTTTCCATTTATGTTCAGTCGATGACACAGGAGGAGGTGAGACAGGTGGACGAGTCCACACTTTCGGCCATTTCATTTGGCCTTGATGACTATACGGTATATTATAAATTATGTACCCATTAGTTTTTTTTATATCATTTGGTGTACATGCTTAAATCTCTATCAATTAGAGCAATAAAATTCATACATTTACTAATATATATTGTCATCTTATTGTGTTCTTGCAGGCTATAGCCGACATCAGTGGGGGGTGTGAGGGGGTTCCTTCATCAGGTGTCGACAAAGGAAAGTTAGTTAATTGTTTAAGATTAATTATGCATGCATATGTATGCCACTTGTGTGTAGTAATAAATATTTTACTTGCACTTTATTGTATAGGGTGTGGCTATTGATGATGTCTCGACACCGGTTCGGCGGCATAGGGTTACAGGCGTCTCGATTCAGAGTGATAACCCGATTGTACGTAGAATTTTACATATTATTATTTGTATTTTGTAACTAGGGTTGCTATGATGAAGTACATTGATATATAATTGACAATCTTTTTACTCTCATAGGTTACTCTAACTGTTGTGTGTGTGAAAATTATACCTGATCTGTAAACACAACACTCAGTAAAACATTAGAGGTTAGCTATAATCAAAATCGTGCAAAATTGAAAGCTATCTAACCAAGCGATTTACTGCCTTCTAATAGGTGCGAGATTAATGTTCTCAGATTGTAATCGAGATCAGTGACCTAGACGACACCTAAATGAAGGATTTGAATGCAAAAGATGGATATGAAATTGAATGCAATTAATCTATATTTTTGATATTTTCTATGCAATAAGAATGAAAACTTGATATGAATCTATGCTAATATGAAAAACTTGATATGAAATGAATGCTAAATGATCTAACAATGAAGATTCTAACAATGATATGAAAACTATGAATGCAAAAATAAGATTGATCTCACAAAGATGTCGATTCACAAGAGCTTTGATTCTTCAATTCCAATTCTCCAGCGTGATTGTGCAAAATATGAGATGATTTGTGAAGAGCTAAAGCCTTAATTTATAGAAATTCAGGGCTTTGGAGGTGCATGAATAAAAGCCATAAATCACTCAAATTAACTCATCTTGATTTTTGAGTTATCTGATCATAAAAGATAGTTAATTCTCAAAATCATGCAAAAACAGCTTTTTAACTCAAATTAGAGTTTAGATCAGCTTTTTGAACTCCAAAAGGATGTTGAGTTCCAAAAAGTCAATAACTTGCATTGATTTTCTGATTTGGAGTTTAACTGTTTCTTTTGAATATGCATAATAATTAAGAATTAAATAAATAAATAAAGTGATTTATCCTCAACTCAACTGATTTTTGAAAATAAATAATTAATTTATGGGTTAATTAACTATTTTACCAAACTTTTATTAAAAATTATATTATTAAATAATGACAACATGCTTTAATTAATTAAATAAGAATTTAATCAATTAAAGATAGGAATTTTGATTTATTGTCAAAATTAAATAATACAATTAATAATAGATAGAATTAATTTTAATTACACAATTAAGTGGCAAATATTAAATCTAATTAATTAAATATGAAAATATTCAATTAATTAAATTTTTAGGATAAATGTGATTTATCGCCAAATAATCATTAAATTAAAGATAATTAAGATAATTAGGAATATTACTAGGAATATTCCCCGATGCAAAATTTAAGATAATCAATTATGATTCGATGATGTTTAGATGTGCCTTAGGTTAGGACTTTGATGTCGATTTCATTCGAATTGAAGATGTAGGAGATTAATGAACTTATAGCCCATTTTTGGGGTATTACATTTTGCCCCTCTTTGAATTACTGTGCGAAGCGCAGTGGTTCAAAGAAAGTATGTGTTTGATAGAGATATGAAACTGATTCAAAAGATAAACCAATCTCAAGATAGAAAATGATTGAGAGATATTGAGATAGGAGTTGATTGATATTGAATTAAGATGGAGATAATAGGTCTTGAATGACCAAAGATAATGTTCACTGTAGAAGCAAATGAACCTATTATTGTGAAAAAGTGTCAAAATGCTTGATTCTGAACCTTAGGATTGATAAGAAGTGAGTGACCCGTTCTAGACTCGATTGTCTTAGCAGAACTAGCAGGTATCACATCCGAATCCTTTAGTTGCCGAAGAACCAAGGAAATAACACTATGATCTGATGGTTACAAAAACTGATACAGATTACAAGATTAAGAGAATACCAGATTGATATGGATCGATGAATCTGATATGCCCCAAGTGATGATAGATTTGCCCTGAGCGATGAGGACTTTTGATGAATCAGTGACTAGACGTGATTGTTTGTCTTGATCACTGATGAAAGATATTGATAGACTTGATCGATAGAATTTGATTTACAGACTTTGAATGATGTGCAATACCATGCCCCCTTCGGGATTAAAATTGAAATCTGACAAGAAAAGTCAGCGTTGATAGTTTAGAAGCATGTTAATTGATCTGAGAAGTGGTTATTTACATCCGAGAATGCATTCTGCATCGTTGGAAGGTCCCAAAAGACCAAGTTTGACTAGGTTTGACCATGAGTTGACCATGGTTGACCAAGTTGAAATTTTGATAGTGTGATGTAAGATAATCAGTTAAGTTGAATACTAGATTTCTGTGATGATTGAAGGTCGAATATGCAAGTAGTTAATAATATGAATGATCTCAGATTTGAATTTTGATCCCGAAAAAGGATTCTACTTGCTATTTCATTGGAGGAACCTTCGTGTGAGATTCAGCTCTTGTTAGACTTGAAGATGCGATTTGAAAAATCATTTAAGCATTGAAGTTCGTTTAATCATTGTGAGATCATGTAAACATGCAAAATGCAATGAGACATGTAAAATGAAATGCAACCTAAGACCTAGGACCTAGTCACTGATCATGTGTCGATTTGTTATCATCATTGAACTTTTAGGTAACCGGATAAATCAATACAATGCCCACTAGCCATGAAACCATAGACATATGAATATCGATTTGTATGCGCAAGAATCAATACAACACCCACTGGACAACAACCATGGATATATGAATATTGACTTTATTTTCAAAATGTTGGAGTAAATATAAGCATCAAGGCACAAATGCCAGGATGACCTGAATATCATGTCCATTTTGATATAGCAATTTGTACAAGCATCAAAACATAAACATCGTGATGACCTGAATACGCCTTGCATTGCAAACACATCAAACAGTCAAGAGATCATTCTAAATCCAATGTGAATTACCCGTAGTGACCCTTTATTGTTCACATCCTTAGGCAAGATTGCGTTCCACAGTAGGAGAAAGAACTTACTCAAAAAGACAATAGTTAGATCAAACTTCCTTGAATTTTTCGGGTATCAATGGTCGAGGTACGCATGGCCATCCAATTCGAGATAGAGGCTCTTACAGTCGGACACCATTTCAATCCAAAATTTCCAAAGCTGTTAGATTTTCACATACAAGCAGAAGACAAAGAAAAGATTATGCCCCCAGTCATCACTCTCTAAATCATGTAAAGGACATCATTGAAGAGCTCGAAGGGACACAATATGCAAAAATCTCAATGCGAATCAGTAAGCATACAAGGAGATAAAAGCATGAAAAGCACAGATTGTTTTCAGTTGAGTTTTGATGTTTGATTGTTGTTGATGCAAAATCCTTTCTGGAGACGAGACTGACTGACTGACTCAACTTGAAGCTTCAAAGGACTCTGAGTGGATATGACACGTCTAAGATACATGGGAGACCATAGGATATGACATTGATTGCCCCCAAGTGTGAACATTGATAGGATGCAAACGCTTGAGCTGGTTGGTGTACAGGCCGACTTATTGAAAACTGGAAATGCAGGAACAAACCGGGAGATATGTACAAACTAAAGCAAGACTGAAAGCTGGGAAAGACCAAGATTGTGCTGATAGATGGAGCATTTTGGAACAAGTGGTGCCCGTTTGCCGAGTTTTCACCATCTTGGTAGAGATTCTATTTTTGCTACCGAGGTGCCTGTTTCCAGGTTTTCACCAAGGCACTTTTTTTTTTTTTTTTTTTGTATTTTTCATTTTTTCAATTTTTTTGTACTTTTGATATTTTTTGATTTTTTTTGTGAATCATCAAGGTGCCTATTGCTAGGTTTTCACCAAGATGTTCATTTTTTCAGGACTTTTTCTGATTTTTAAGATTTTTTTCAGGACATTTACCAAGCACTGAATGCCTTAGGCGTAGAATTTCTTCAAATGGAGAACGTTGATTGGTTCTCGGAGCTGTTCTCCTTCAGTCATTAAGAGTTGATAGGCACCAGAGCCAAAAGTAGCAGTGATTACAAAGGGACCCAGCCAGTTGGGTTCGAACTTCCCCTTGCGTTCTCGATGTGATTGATTTTTAGGATTTTCTCTCAACACTAGATCACCAACCTGAAATTCTCTATGTCTGACTTTCTTGTTGTAGCCTCTAGACATTCTTTTCTGATACACTCTGAGATGATCATACGCTGCTTGTCTGCGCTCATCTAGTAGTTCAAGTTCTTGTAACCTCAACACTCTGTAGTCTTCATCAGTGACAAGTCCATTCATTTTGATTCTGAGTGATGGGATTTCAACCTCAATAGGCAATACCGCTTCAGACCCATAAACTAAAGCGAAAGGTGTAGCCCCTGTAGGCGTTCTGATACTAGTTCTGTATGCCCAGAGAGCTGGATTGATCATCAGATGCCAGTCTCTTCCTGTTTTATTCACTGTTCTGTGCAAGATCTTCAGGAGATTTTTGTTTGAAGCCTTAGCTTGTCCGTTCCCTTGAGGATAGTAGATAGATGACCAATGTTGAGTAATTTTGAACTTGGCACATAAGTCATCTAGGTCCTTGTTTTTGAATTGTCCCCCGTTATCTGTGATTATAGAGTGAGGGATCCCATATCTGCAAATGATGTAATTCAGGATGAACATAGAGATCTGTTTCCCCGTTGCTTGTGTTAGAGGAACTGCTTCTACCCATTTTGTAAAATAATCTGTAGCTGTGATTATATGGGTATGTCCATTAGAAGAGTGCGGATGGATAGCACCTATGAGATCAAATGCCCATTGTTGAAAAGGCCATTGTGTAGTAAAAGGAATCAGATCTCTCCCTGGAGCATGAATCAAGTTGCCATGTACTTGACACTGTTGACAGTTTTTAGCAAATTTAATAGCTTCTTTTTCCATTTCAGGCCAATAATACCCAGCCCTAATAAGTTTTCGAGCTAACGTTAACCCGTTCGAGTGTGACCCACATATACCCTCGTGGACTTCCTCTAATGCACGTTGAGACTCTTCTCGTTCTAAACATCTAAGCAGTGTACCATCTAGACCTCATTTGTACAGATCATTACCAATGATGACATATCGGGATGCGGATCGGATAAGGTTTCGTTTCTCAAAACAGTTAAAGGACTCAGGGATGATTTGGTCGTGGAGATAGGAGAACAAATTTTTGTAGCGAGATGAGTCATAACTTACAACAGTGCAGATCATGCGGGTTTCAGGGGAGTCATATGCAGGATAGGATAGGGCTTCCACCAGGAACTCGTAGCGTAGTTCATGTTCAGGCTATTGTAAAAGAGTAGATAATGTTTCCATTGCATCAGCAGCCTTATTCTCCATTCTGGGTATTTGCTCAAATGTGATAGAGATGAAGTATTTCTTTAGATCATCGACCATTCTCTTGTAAGGAATGAGCTTTTCATCTTTGGTTTGGTACACATCATTGACCTGGTGGATGACTAGTTGTGAGTCTCCATGAATGTGCATCTCTGTAACTCTCCACTGTATTGCCATTTTCATACCATTGAGAAGTGCCTCATATTCAGCAATATTGTTTGTGCAAGGAAACTTTAATCTGAATGCTTTGGGTATCGAGTATCCTTGAGGAGTAATGAACAATATGCCTGCGCCGGATCCATTCTGTGTGCAGGAGCCATCAAAGAATAATCGCCATGCTCTAGAAGAGAGGTGCATGATAGAGGAATCGGGAAATTCCATTTGCATGGGTGTATCATCAAACAGTGGTGCTTCAGCTAATTGATCAGCAATGACCTGTCCTTTGATAGCTTTTCTTTCAACATATTCAATGTCAAATTCGCTCAAGAGCATGACCCATTTAGCTAGTCTACCTGTGAGGGCAGCTTTGCTTAGGAGCTATTTCAGTGGATCAATTTTAGCTACCAAATGAGTAGTATGAGCTAACATGTAGTGTCTCAATTTCTGTGATGCAAAGATCACAGCGAGACAGGCCTTCTCTATCATTGAGTAGTTCTTCTCATAGGCCACTAAAGTTCGGCTGATATAGTAGATGGCTCTTTCTTTCTTGTTCTCATCATGCTGTGCTAGCAATGCCCCCAGTGATGTATCTGTTGCGGAGACATATAATATTAATGGCTTCCCATGAATAGGAGGCATCAATATAGGTGGATTTGATAGATACTTCTTGATATGTTTAAAGTTGTTCTCGCATTCTTCATTCCATGCAAAGGTCACACCTTTATGTAATGTTTTTGTAAAAGGCTGTGAGATGTCCGCTAGCTGTGATATGAATCTTCTGATAGATTGAACTCTGCCTTGCAACATCCTCATTTGACTGATATTTGTGGGAGGTTGCATCTCTATTATAGCCTTGACCTTAGCTGGATCAACTTCAATGCCTTTCTTGGAGATGATGTATCCTAGGAGCTTTCCAGAAGTGACTCCAAAAGCACACTTTTTAGGATTTAGTCGAAGACTAAATTTTTCCATTCTGTCGAGGATCATGCTCAAGTCTGTTAGATGTTCAGTTCTAATCATGGATTTTGCCAAGGTATCATCTACGTAATCCTCCATTGTTCTATGCATCATATCATGAAAAATAGATGTCATTGCTCTTTGATATGTAGCTCCAGCATTTTTGAGTCCGAATGGCATAACATTCCAACAGAAAGTTCCCCACGCACATGTGAAAGCTATTTTCTCTTGATCTTCTGGAGAAATTTTGATTTGGTTGTATCCAGAAAAACCATCCATAAGGGAATACATTTCATAGCCCGCAGTCATGTCCACTATCATATCAATGTTAGGCAGTGGAAAATCATCCTTAGGGCATGCTCTGTTCACGTCTCTAAAGTCCGTGCATACTCTGATTGAACCATCTGGTTTGGAAACAGGTACAATGTTGGAAATCCACTCAGCATAGTCTATGACACGGATGAATCCAGCTTTTAGGAGTTTTTCTAGTTCTACTTTGACTAAGAGTGCAACATGAGGATGCATCTTTCTCAATTTTTGTTTGATTGGTTTTACTCCGGGAGCAATGGATAGATGGTGCATAATGAGATTGGGATCCAATCCTGGCATATCTGAATATTTCCATGCAAAGTTGATCTTTTTCTCTAATAAGAAGGTAGTGAAGTTTTGTTTCTCTTCATCTGATAGAGATTGTGCTACATGTACCAATTGTGGTTCCTCTGTTGTACCCAAATTGATGGATTGAGTTGGCTCAATCAGAACTGGAGATCTATCCTGTAAATGACTTGGAAGGACATCAAATATCTCATCCTTAGGTGCCTCAGAGAGGTTTTCACCTTCAGATATGTCTTTTCTTTTTACTTTTGTCGGTTCTGAGACTGCCACAAAGTGGTTTTCACCCTCAGAACTCTTTTTCTTTTTCCTTTTACTCTTGTTTTTCTGACTAAGATATTTGATGTCCGACTCAGTCATGCTGACACTCGGTTCACTGATGGAAGTACTCATAGGCTCAACTGCATTGAGGTAGCAGGCAAGGGCATAGTCATTTGGGAAGGTATACATACCATGGTTTGGGTTGGTGGAAGTTTGGTCGATAAGATTAGGGCGTTGGATAGTCAAAGTGGGAAAGGCTTGGGATATGGTGTTCACGGATGTGGATATGTCATCATTGGTCCTAACCTGACGCTCAAGTTCAAAGGTGATATTACAGCTCAGAATGTTCAATTCGTGAATAGGCTCAACATCATCATAGGAGTCCTCTTCAGCCATAGGTGGATCAGACACGTTAAGTTCATTGTTTCGCTCTAGACCTACATTGGGTTGAGAGACATATTGGTGAATAACATCAATAGATTTCTCTGTTATAAGCTCATCTTCTTCTGGAATGGCACCCCATTCATAATCATTTGACTCATCTTCTGATTTAGAATCTCTAGGAAATCTTAGAAAGTGCGTGAAATCAGGATGAATACCCCAAGAAGGATTACCCTCAGTCTCTGACTTGAATTCATATTCATGGGAATCAGTGTCAGAATAACTACCCCCTGCTTCTCGATCAGTTTGATTGCCTTTGAGATTGGCTGGTTCTTGTGGTACAACCATCTCTTGCACTACATTAGGTTCTTGTGTTTCTACTACATTAATTCTTCTGATAGGATCATCTGTATCATCAAGAAGATCTTTGATCTCTTTAGGCAATTTTTCATAGGGGATAAGCTCAGAGCTATCTGAATCATCATCAGAGGGTTCTGTTTCTTCTTTCTTAAGAAGGGGTTCTCCTGGTGCAATTTGTTCTATGACATGAGAACAACCACCTTTGAGATGATAGGGTTTCTTCTTAAACCCTATGCCACCAATATCTTTTTTGGCTCGACCAATATGTGAAATGGGGGTCACAAGACCCTTTCCCCTAATTCCTAGAGGTCCTTGACCAGAATATCCCATCTTGGCTATCAATTTGTTTCCTGGACCATATGAATTAGAAGGGACTGTAGGTGCTATAGATTCACTAGGTTGAACAATTTTAGATTCAGAATCCTCTTTATATAGCCATGCCATCACAGCTTCATCCTCTTCAAATTCTTGTTTAGATACTTGCTCCACCACAAAATGTCTTTTGTATGCTTCCATAGGTTCCTTAGGTTCTGATTTAGACTGCTTCAAGGATTGGCCATATGACTTAGGTGAGATTGGGAGAGATGTCAGAGACAAGACTGGCTCTATAGTGTATTCTCCCATCCCATTTTCTTTGATATTGATCTCTTTAGCAATGTCATCCATCTTAGATGTGGAAGCCACATTTTGTTGCTTGATGGAAGATTCTCTGTTATTGGGAACAAGTTTATCGGCACTTTCCTTCAATGTATTGCAAGTTGTACTCAGATCAGCTGGGATAGTAACCTCCACTCCTTCATAGGGAAATTTCAAGCATTGATGGTATGTTGAAGGAATAGCCTACATTTCATGTATCCAGGGTCTCCCTAGAAGGATATTGTAAGCCAATGGTAGATCGATCACCTGACATGTGGTATCTTTGATGACTGGACCCACCCGGATGGGCAAGACAATGGTGCCTTTAGAAGCTCTTTCTTGTTCATCATAGGCTTTTATGGTGATCTTCTTTCGAGGATCAATAGCCATCTCTGAGAATCCCAACTGTGTGATTAAGTTGTAAGAACAAATGTTGAGGCCTGCGCCCCCATCTATCAACACACGTTTGACTCGACGGTTCTGGATCAAGACTTCTATGTGCAAGGGCTGATTATGTGGGTGACTTAGGGACTTGTCATCCTCTTCTGAAAAGGAGATATATTGCGGAGATGTTAGATGACCAACCATAGTTTGGAACCTGTCTAGATCTAGATCATCAGGAACATTAGAGCTGAGCAAAGCTTTGTCTAGGATATCTCGGTGAGCTGGAGAGATTCGAAGTAACTCAAACATAGAGATTTTGGCATTGGTATGCTGGAGTTTTTGTACGATGCTGTAAGATGTAGGTCTGGTATCCTTTGGATTGGAAGATTTCGAGGCAACCTTCTGTTTAGAAGCAGATGTGAGATTGAAAGGTATCTTAGGGACATCAAATGAATTTGGTGTTTGTCCTTTCAGATGCGTCTGAGCTTGTGATCTGGTAATTGCATTAGCTGAGGAATGATTTCTATCTCTTTGTATAATCGTGATGACATTACAGCTCTCAGAGAGGCATGGTTCCACCATATTGATGACAACATCGTTTCCAGGGTAGGCATAGTTGACTTTTGCCCCCATGTTAGGCTGAGAAGTGGAAACTCCCTTGCCATGTTGTGGAAAAGGTTCTGTAAATGCTGTGTGATCATTATTGCTGGTAGGATTATCGATTGTGATGTCCCCTTGATCTATCAAGTCTTGAATGGTATGCTTCAAATGGAAGCATCCATTAGTTCTGTGGCCTTTAGTTCGATGGAAAGCACAAAATTCATTATCTTTCCACCAACATGGTTTTAGATCCGGATCAGGTTTTCAAATTGGTGGTAAAGAGATCATGTTATCAGCTATCAGGGTCCTTAGAGCAGATTCCAAAGATTCTCCCAGGGGAGCAAACTTTCATTTATTATCCCATCGTTTGAATGGCTTCTTTGGAGATGGTTCAGCAGATTTTTGCTCTGAAGCTTCAATGGCTTTGGTGGCAAGGGTGAGATTGTAGGCCGGTGCCTTTGATGGGGTGTGGATAGTGTCAACAACACCGTCAGAGACGATACCTTTGTTTCTATTCCAGGTCTTGTTTTTATCTTTTGAGCTAGATCCCGATTCAGACTTGTCCTTTTGAAGTGTGATTTCTCCTTTCTTGACAAGTACTTTCTCAATCTTGATTGCATTATCCACCATTTTATCAAAAGATACATGATCTTGCATTTGCAATGGATAGTTGAGCTCTGGAACAAGGTTATTGATAAAGATTTCAAGTTTCTCCATTTCGGGAATTGGTCTAGCATATAAAGAAAACTTCTTTCGCCACCTCTTGAGAAAAGTTAGGAATGATTCCCCTGGATATTGCTTGAGGTTACAGATATCGATCATGGTAATCGGATGTTGAATATTGTAGGAATATTGTTGATAAAACAATTTAATCAATTCCTCAAAATTTTTGATCGTAGAAGGTAATCTTGAAAACCACTGAATGGATGCTCCTCCCAAGGATCTAGGAAAAAGATGCATTAGATAAGTCGGTTCATGCATGAATTCCATGGATTGTGTACAGAACTCTCTGACATGATCTTGAGGATCAGAGTGCCCGTCATATTTGTCATACTTTGGTATCTCCACTCTTTTTGGGAATGGAGGCATATACAAGTCTTTGTCAAAAGGGAAAGGACAAAGGGCCTCCATGGAGAATTCCTTGGGTTCCTTCTCTTTCTCAATTTTATTCATTTTGACCTGCATAGCGTGCAGCTGGTTCATTATGGCCGTCATCAGAGTTTCTTCCTCATGCGTGATGATATCTTCGACATTGAAGTGAGGAGGAAGTTTAGCTCCTTCTTGGGCTAATTGCAAAAAGTATGCCTCTCTATCCATTTTCAAGAAATGCCTCATCATTCTTTTGAATTCATCGTCATTCTGACACCGATGGATTTCAGAGGGTGTAGGGTCTTGGTCGGCATTATGTTGAGAGTGGTGTCCCTGGGATCCTCCTCCTAGAGAACCATGGTTTGTCCCTGCTTGAGACATGGTAGGAGTTTTTGGGCTCCCTGGAATAGATTGAGGAAGAGTTTGTTGATTACCTCTGTGAGTTGATAGAGGAGGTCTGTAACCAATTTTCAATCGAAAGTTACCGAGACCGTCGTCTTCGTAGATACCTGACTTGATGAGTTGTTCAAGAGTTGGACCCGGGGTATTGGTCAAAAGTAAGTTTTGAGATGTTTCTTCTGATTTCTTGTGTGAAGAAGCTCTGGTCTCCACCATTAACTTTGAATGAAATAGAAGAAAAGGATGAAGACAACTGAAGAATAATTTGATTTGAGAAAATTGGATGACGCAACCTTGTCAAGATTATGATAGTTTTGAAGATCTGATGAGATGTGGGTGAAGGAAACTGTGCCCTGGATGCATGGGATAGATCGCCCAAAAGATAGAGGACACGAGTTCTCAACACTTAGTTTGTTTTTGAAGATTGATTGATTGAAGATTGATAGTTATGACAAGGTTTTGACACGAGATAAAAAGGACTCAAATTGATCAAACAGAAGACTAGATCAGATTCAAAAGATCAAACTCAGAAAATGGTAGAATGCTCAATAGCTACTGCTCTGTTCCTGACACAATGATATTTTTGACAGATTCTGGAACCAGGCTGGAAACATTGGATATCTTGCAATTTGACAATTTCTGACAACTTTCTCAAATTTTTCCAAACGACACTCTGCAGACTCGTACGACACTGGGTAGTCTATGAAATGACAGTTGCTAAAATCATACGACAGTTGGGTAATACTGAAATGACACTTGACAAAACTCGTATGACTTTTGACTTCTTGAAATGACTTTTGACTCCAGAAAGAACTTTACGTCAATTTTTGCAAAATTTAAGATTTTCAGTTTTGGATTGTTTGCAAATTGTACTGTCCAAATTTTGAAGGTTATACCAGATTTGATCATTTTTAATATCCAAGTAGATAAATAAGCACGCAGAACAGCAAGCAAGTGATTCCAAGCACGTCTGAAAATAATGAACAAGGGCAAAAGCAACCTTGCGCATGAACAATCAAGTGACCAAATTGTGCTAATCCCTGAGAGTACTAATTGTGTATGTTCTGAAAAGTTTTGCAATAACACACATATACCTGAGAATGAAAAATTGGCCTCTCTAAGGTTTTTAGTAATGGTTTGACTCTGAAACTTTTATGATTCAAAGGGGTGAACTCCAATCCCGGCGCACCAGGGTTTTGACACAGTCCGATAACTTAATCTTCAAGAGCTGCTAGGGAGATCTGACAACCCAACAATGAACCATACCCGTGGAGATTTCTTCCACAAGGACATTTATATAGCGGTTGTCACTACCATGGCGAAAATGGCTATTACCGCTTGAGGTTTCGTCAATGCAGTTTGCCCTGTGAAGGGATTGTCCGCTACGGTTAACCCTCTCTAAAGATGACTCACAATAGTATACCACAAGGGGACTTGGCTCCAGATTCAAGGTTTTGACACCTCTTCACTTTTAACCCAAACAAAGCAAGCAGATTAATCCGACACGCTAAGACAAAGTTTTGTTCCACCAAGGTCTGTGATATCAACTCCACGTGATCTATCGACCTCTCCGGGGAGAGAATGTATCAATCAATAAGAGAAGACGCACTAACCAATTTTGATTCACCAAAGCTTGTGATATCAACCCCACATGATCTATCAACCTCTCCGGAGAGAGAATGTGTCGATCAATAAGAGAAGACTCACTAACTAAGTTGAATGTGAAACGCACTAAGTATCCTCCCTACCTACAAGGATTCTATCGTCAAGAAGGATTTCGCTAGGAATCCAATCTCTCAAGAATCACAAATAGTGTTCATAGGGCCTAATTACTATGTGAGCACAGATGTATGTTCCGAAAGCAAATCTACCAAAAGCATCCAAAAAGTAGAAAGAGGAACACTTAACGTTTAAAGCGAATATGAGATGAGTCCACAAGGTGGAACACTTAACACCTCACACAAGCTAAAAACGAGTCCACAACTTAAAAAACAAGGGAGTTCCTAAAAGCACAAAAGGGTTGCCAAGTGGAACATTTAACGCTTCTGTCCTGTTGACCCCTCCCCTTTATGGCGCTGAGATTGCAACCATGGGGCGGAAATGAGGGGCCGGCGGATTAGCGAGTCCAATAACCCAAGATAGCAATCAAGATCAATCACAAGTATTCTAAGACTACATAATGAATCCTTAAGGGTTCACAACCTAGTATCAATTATGCAAGTGTGTAGAAATAGATCAAAAGCATGAAAAGATGCACACAAGCTTGACACATAAGAGATTTATTTTAAGTCCCAAATCAAAATGTTATTAGATGAAAGAGAATACCTGGGATCCTTGCAATGTGCTTAGTAGATTTTACTTGATTTTTAGCAATTTTTGTTGAGCTTTTCCATGCAAGCAAGTGACGAACTCTCCAACAAGCAAACAAGCAAACAAGATATGCAAAATATATTCAACTTATGAAAACCATAGGGTTAGCTCTAAAAATCAATTATTATCAGTAATAATAACCAGCAATCAACCCAAATGACAACTCATATCATTCATTGAACCATGTAAAAAAAATAAGTGCATACCCATCACAAAACTTTATTTTTTTTGCTGCATTTGACCTAGTCAACAAGATCTAATTTTTTTGATATGATTTTGGCCACAAAAATAGAAATTCAGAATAGAGACCCCTGCTAAAAAACAGAGAGCTTTCCAAAAATGCAAAAATTTTAGAAAAACCTCTTCATTTGTGCCCTAGAGACCCATTTTATCAATACAGACCAGTTTTTATAAATTGACTATTTGAGCTATGATATCATGTCCAAATTTAAAACACAAAGAATGGACCCCCTGTAGAATTTAAAGAGCTTTCCGAAAATATAAAATTTTTTGAAAAATATGCTGATTTGCGTCAGATATTAATTTTTTCCGGAATTTCAAGAAAAAATTATTAAAAATTCAAAACATCTCAGAAAATTCTAAATTTTTTACTGTAGCTTCCATGACATGTCACCAACCTGCAAAAAAAATTTCAGATCAAAATTCCAAGCCGTTTGGGAGATAAAATTAAATCTTTGAAACTTTGGGGTTTTAGCTCCCAAAAAAATCAAAACCAGCATGCAAAGGTGGGTTGCCCCACGGTGGGCGCCAGAAATATGTGTGTGAAAATTATACCTGATCTGTAAACACAACACTCAGTAAAACATTAGAGGTTAGCTATAATCAAAATCCTGCAAAATTGAAAGCTATCTAACCAAGCGATTTATTGCCTTCTAATAGGTGCGAGATTAATGTTCTCAGATTGTAATCGAGATCAGTGACCTAGAAGACACCTAAATGAAGGATTTGAATGCAAAAGATGGATATGAAATTGAATGCAATTAATCTATATTTTTGATATTTTCTATGCAATAAGAATGAAAACTTGATATGAATCTATGCTAATATGAAAAACTTGATATGAAATGAATGCTAAATGATCTAACAATGAAGATTCTAACAATGATATGAAAACTATGAATGCAAAAATAAGATTGATCTCACAAAGATGTCGATTCACAAGAGCTTTGATTCTTCAATTCCAATTCTCCAGCGTGATTGTGCAAAATATGAGATGATTTGTGAAGAGCTAAAGCCTTAATTTATAGAAATTCAGGGCTTTGGAGGTGCATGAATAAAAGCCATAAATCACTCAAATTAACTCATCTTGATTTTTGAGTTATCTGATCATAAAAGATAGTTAATTCTCAAAATCATGCAAAAACAGCTTTTTAACTCAAATTAGAGTTTAGATCAGCTTTTTGAACTCCAAAAGGATGTTGAGTTCCAAAAAGTCAATAACTTGCATTGATTTTCTGATTTGGAGTTTAACTGTTTCTTTTGAATATGCATAATAATTAAGAATTAAATAAATAAATAAAGTGATTTATCCTCAACTCAACTGATTTTTGAAAATAAATAATTAATTTATGGGTTAATTAACTATTTTACCAAACTTTTATTAAAAATTATATTATTAAATAATGACAACATGCTTTAATTAATTAAATAAGAATTTAATCAATTAAAGATAGGAATTTTGATTTATTGTCAAAATTAAATAATACAATTAATAATAGATAGAATTAATTTTAATTACACAATTAAGTGGCAAATATTAAATCTAATTAATTAAATATGAAAATATTCAATTAATTAAATTTTTAGGATAAATGTGATTTATCGCCAAATAATCATTAAATTAAAGATAATTAAGATAATTAGGAATATTACTAGGAATATTCCCCGATGCAAAATTTAAGATAATCAATTATGATTCGATGATGTTTAGATGTGCCTTAGGTTAGGACTTTGATGTCGATTTCATTCGAATTGAAGATGTAGGAGATTAATGAACTTATAGCCCATTTTTGGGGTATTACAACTGTGAGGGAGGTCCCACAAGAATCTTTTGTTTCTTTGTTGACCCAGCCCACTATTCCAGAGGAGGGATCACTAGATGTAAGTTTTAATTTTAGTTCAATCAATTTGTAATTTTATTATGCTATCATCCTATTTTGTAGATTTATTACTCTATGTTGCACCAGTCTACTAATCTCATTATTGCAAATATATATTTATAGGTCAGAGTTGGTATTGTTGGCATGGTCCCTTCACTACCCAGGACTTATGCTAGGACACCTGATCATGGTAGGTGATCGAGAGACCAGGTATAAATTTATTTGTATTCGGTTATAATTTTAATTAAATTAGTGTTTGAAAATTATGAATTATATATATATATATATATATATATATATATATATATGTACAAATCATATAAAGTAAGCAATCTAACTTTTGTTTGAACTCATTTTTTATGCAGGATCAATCAAAGCCCAACACTCCTTCAAAGAGGCTACATTTTGATGATCCTCCTACAGCATAGGATGCAATTTTAGTTTTGTGGTCATTTAGAGATGACACTTGGCACATTTTGAGATGGCATATATGCCACATTGTACACCTTAAAACATTTATTTTGTAGACATTTTGAAATGGCATGTGCCATATTTGTATATGGACATACTTTTGATACATTTGATACATATATAGAACATATTCATTTATATGTTATATTTGCGTCATCTTTTGTATATACATATTTATTATTCATCTTTATGGAATTGAATGGTGAAGTTATATCTTGACTATGATTATCATTATGATTTAAATTATATCTTGTTGAAGTTACATTTGTTTTTCTTTACTCTGGAATACCCTGTTCATGGAGCTTATTATGTTTGAGGTTTAACTTCTTGTTGGTGAACATATTTGTCTTCGAAAGAAACACTTACAAAATGACCCTTAAAGCCCAAACAAAAAGACTCAACCAACACCAACAGTTGGGTCACTTCACTATTGAGAAGTGTAAGCGCCCTTTGAATTATCCGGGTACAGCTCCCCGTGCAGGATTTACAATGAATCAACTAAACTATAAATGATAATGTTTTTAACCTAAAAGCAATAAAGGCTTACAAACATCTATTTGTAAACATAAGATAGACACAAAGGGTCTAATTTACTAAAAAGAAAAGGAAAGTAAACACTACAAATATCATTTTCCTAAACAATGCATTACAGAAAGAAACTAAGAGAGAAAGACGAATGGTTCTTTCCAAATACATGAAAAACTATAGCATAAAGTCCACAGATGATCATGCTGATGATCAGACGTAACAGATATGCATTCAAAAGAAACCAATATCATTCAAAGATGAATATCAATCAAAAAGTGAGCATCTAAAATCAAAGTTTTAATATGCTGACATATCCTTCTTTAAACACAGCAAAACAACAAAGATTCTGATGTTCCTATACATTAATCATTATCTGAAAATAAAATCCCTCTTTCCCTGCATTACAATAAAAATCCTAATCTATCCCTCCCCTGGCACAAAGTCTCTCGAGTCAGGTGAAATTTGGAACCCCCAAAATCTCCTCTACGAGCCTTACTTATTTTCCCCTTTCGGTTAGTTTCTTTCTTGTTATAATAACTATTCTTGAGGACGTGTCTATCCACATCTTTTTTCTCGAATACATTAAAGTATCTCTTTGTGAGTGCCTTAGTAATATTTTGTTATGAAAGTCCATGTTACTTGGTGCTCTACATCTTTCAAAATGGATCTATTCCTATAGAATAGTGCCATTTGGATCTTATTGCAACACAAGTGTTAATGCCTCTGTGTTTTGATTGGATGCTTGGTGCTATAACTAGAGCGTGTCATTTTTGGCTCTCCACAAACATACCGCTTCATGCAAGTGACACCAAGAAACATTTTGTTGAAGCCATCATACATATGTATTTTGGGATTCAATTGCGAGCACATCCTCCTCAATTTTCCCACCCTGTGAACCTGAAGCTAACATCTCTGAATCATGATTGATGTCAACACAAAGAACTGCATTATCATGCGTCATGAAGGCATCATTAGCTTGGTATTGAAAATCACTCTTAAGTTTCCCACTGATATAGTCCTAGACCTCTATGAATCCAACAACCGAGCATGAAAAAAGGTTCTATCCATCAAGGAAGATGTCAGGTCCTCATTGACATTCGATGTTGGGGCATTCTCAGGAAATGATAATGTCTTAATATTGAAATTGCGTTATAGATTATCATGTTCTCAAATGCCAATACTGTCGATGTGCAAAACCAATTCTCATTGTCATCGACCAATCTAACTTGACAAAGCTTTGGAAACTTCATTTTGGATACCTTTTACTAGTTCTACTATTCCTATCTACAATTCCATATGCCATGCTCTGCTTGCAGGCATTCTATTGAATAGTTTACATATATTGTCTATGCTTCCAAGTCACAATTTTTATGGGACTCGATAGTTAAAATTATAACTGACCCCAAGGATGATGGAATGTCCTTGGATAGACAGTGGCATTGATAGCCTCTCCAACCATTTCAATCTACCTTCATAACCATACCAAATAGGACAATTTTTGCTCAAAAAAATTTCTACTTGATCCACGAGCCCCGGAAGATCCCTACCCAATCATGCTTAGTGCACCTTGGGGTCACTTGGGTCAAGCATGGTCGCGAGTGTTTCGGTGACTCTGTGGGTAGAATGAGGTTGTCATTGGAATTTACCCAGCCAACTAGAGCTAATGGAGCAGACAGTTCGATGCCAAGTCAGATGGTTTGAAAGATACGTTGCTAAGCCACTTTCAACTGACCCTGACTGCAAGTTTTGGCATCGACTGAGATCACCTTGCCAAATACAAATGAAGTCAAATCACCCAAAGCTGAGAGAGGTTGTTGTAGACCTCAAAAAAATGATCTTGTAGCACCTAACAGTTTGTTGATCGCTCTCACGAGGTCTGAGATATGAGCCCCAGAAGATCGCGGCCGAATCATGCTTAGTGCACCTTGGGGTCACTTGGGTCGAGTGTGGTCGCGAGCATTTCAGTGACTCTGTGGGTAGAACAGGGTTGTCACTAGAGTTTACCCAACCAACTAGAGCCAATGGAGCAGATGATTTGATGCCAGGTCAGACGGTTTGAAAGATACGCTGCTGAGCCACTTTCAACTGACCCTGACTGCAAGTTTTGGCATCGACTAAGATTGCCTTACCAAATGCAAATGAAGTCGAATCACCCAAAAATGAGAGAGGTTATTTTAGACCTCAAAAACATGATCCTGTAACACCTAGCAATTTGTCAATACCTCTCACGAGGTCCAAGATATGAGCCCCAGAAGATCGCTGCCCAATCGTGCTTAGTGCACCTTGGGGTCACTTGGGTCGAGTGTGATCGCGAGCGTTCCAGTGACTCTGTGGGCAGAATGGGGTTGTCATTAGTGTTTACCCAACCAACTAGAGCTGATGGAGTAGATGGTTTGATGCCAGGTCAGACGGTTTGAAAGATACGCTACTAAGCCACTTTCAACTAACCCTCACTGCAAGTTTTGACATCGACTGAGATCGCCTTGCCAAATGCAAACGAAGTTGAATTGCCCAAAACTGAGAGAGGTTATTGTAGACCTCAAAAACTTGATCTTGTAGCACCTAATAGTTTTTCGATACCTCTCACGAGGTCCAAGATATGAGCCCCAAAAGATCACTGCCCAATCATGCTTAGTGCACCTTGGGGTCACTTGGGTCGAGCGTGGTCGTGAGTGTTCCAGTGACTCTATGGGTAGAATGGGGTTGTCACTAGTGTTTACCTAGCCAACTAGAGCTGATGGAGTAGATGGTTCGATGCCAAGTCAGACGATTTGAAAGATACGCTATTGAGCCACTTTCAACTGACCCTGACTGCAAGTTTTGGCATCTACTCAAATTGCCTTGCCAAATGCAAACAAAGTTGAATCACCCAAAATTGAGAGAGGTTATTGTAGACCTCAAAAAAATGATCCTGTAGCACCTGACAGTTTATCAATAGCTCTCATGATGTCTGAGATACGAGTCCCAAAAGATCACTGCCCAATCATGCTAAGTGCACCTTGGGGTCACTTGGGTCAAGTGTGGTCGTGAGTGTTCCAGTGACTCTGTGGGTAGAACAAGGTTGTCACTGGCATTTACCCAGACAACCAAAGCCAATGGAGTAGACAATTTGATGCCAGGTTAGATGGTTTGAAAGATACGATGTTGAGCCACTTTTAACTGACCCTCACTGCAAGTTTTGGCATTGACTGAGATCGCCTTGCCAAATACAAACGAAGTTGAATTGCCCAAAACTGAGAGAGGTTATTGTAGACCTCAAAAACATGATCCTGTAACACTTGATAGTTTGTCGATACCTCTCACAAGGTCCAAGATACGAGCCCCAAAAGATCACTGCCCAATCGTGCTAAGTGCACCTTGGGGTCACTTGGGTCGAGTGTGGTCACAAGCATTCCGGTGACTCTGTGGGTAGAATGAGGTTGTCACTAGTGTTTACCCAGCCAACCAGAGCCAATGGAACAGGTGATTCGATTCTAGGTCAAACGGTTTGAAAGATACACTTCTGAGCCACTTTCAATTGACCTTGACTGCAAGTTTTGGCATTGACTGAGATCGCCTTGCCAAATGCAAATGAAGTTGAATTGCCCAAAGATGAGAGAGGTTATTGTAGACCTCAAAAACATGATCTTGTAGCACCTAACAGTTTGTTGATAGCTCTCACGAGGTTTGAGATACGAGCCCCAGAAGATTGCAGCCCAATCATGCTTAGTGCACCTTGGGGTCACTTGGGTCGAGCGTGGTCGCGAGCGTTTCAGTGTCTCTGTGGGTAGAATGGGGTTGTCACTGATGTTTACCTGGCCAACTAGAGTCAATGGAGCAGATGGTTCAATTCCAGGTCAGACGGTTTGAAAGATACGCTGCTGAGCCACTTTCAACTGACCCTGACTGCAAGTTTTGGCATCGACTGAGATCGCCTTGCCAAATGCAAAGGAAGTCAAATCGCCCAAAATTGAGAGAGGTTATTGTAGAACTCAAAAAAATGATCCCATAGCACCTAACAATTTGTTGATAGCTCTCACGAGGTCTGAGATACGAGTCCTAGAAGATCGTTGCCCAATCGTGCTTAGTGCACCTTGGGGTTACTTGGGTCGAGTGTGGTCGCGAGCATTCCGATGAATCTATGGGTAGAATGGGGTTGTCATTGGTGTTTACCCGGCCAACCAGAGTCAATGGAGCATACGGTTCGATGCCAAGTCAGATGGTTTGAAAGATACGCTGCTGAGCCACTTTTAACTGACCCTCACTTCAAGTTTTGGCATCGACTGAGATTGCCTTGCCAAATGCAAACGAAGTCAAATCGCCCAAAATTGAGAGAGGTTATTGTAGACCTCAAAAACATGATCTTGTAACACCTAATAGTTTATCGATACCTATCACGAGGTCCAAGATATGAGCCCCAGAAGATTGCTGCCCAATCATGCTTAGTGCGCCTTGGGGTCACTTGGGTCAAGCGTGGTCGCGAGTGTTCTGGTGACTCTATGGGTAGAACGGGGTTGTCACTAGCATTTACCCAGCCAACCGAAGCTAATGGAGTAGATGATTTGATGCCAGGTCAGACGGTTTGAAAGATACGCTGCTAAGCCACTTTCAACTGACCTTGACTACAAGTTTTGGCATCGGCTGAGATCGCCTTGCCAAATGCAAACGGAGTTGAATCGCCCAAAATTGAGAGAGGTTATTGTATACATCAAAACATGATCTTGTAACACCTGATAGTTTGTCAATACCTCTCACGAGGTCCAAGATACGAGCCCCAGAAGATCGCTGCCCAATCGTGCTTAGTGCACCTTGGGGTCACTTGGGTCAAGCGTGGTCGCGAGCGTTTCGGTGACTCTGTGGGTAGAACGGGGTTGTCACTAGCATTTAACCAACCAATCAGAGCTGATGGAGTAGATGATTCGATACCAGGTTAGACGGTTTGAAAGATACGTTGCTAAGCCACTTTCAACTGACCCTGACTGCAAGTTTTGGCATTGACTGAGATCGCCTTGCCAAATGCAAACGAAGTCAAATCACCCAAAATTGAGAGAGGTTATTATAGACCTAAAAAACATGATCCCGTAGCACCTAATAGTTTGTTGATAGCTCTCACGAGGTCTGAGATACAAGCCCTAGAAGATCGCTGCCCAATCATGCTTAGTGCACCTTGGGGTCACTTGGGTTGAGCGTGGTCGCGAGTGTTCTAGTGACTCTGTGGATAGAACAAGGTTGTCACTGGCATTTACCCAGCCAACCAGAGCTAATGGAGTAGACGATTTGATGCCAGGTCAGACGGTTTGAAAGATACACTGCTGAGCCACTTTCAACTGACCTTGACTGCAAGTTTTGGCATCGACTGAGATCGCCTTGCCAAATACAAAGGAAGTTGAATCATCAAAAATTGAGAGAGGTTCTTGTAGACCTCAAAAACATGATCCTATAACACCTAATAGTTTGTTGATAGCTCTCACAAGGTCCAAGATATGAGCCCCAGAAGATCGCTGCCCAATCGTGCTTAGTGCACCTTGGGGTCACTTGGGTCGAGTGTGGTCGCGAGCATTCTGGTGACTCTGTGGGTAGAATGGGGTTGTTATTGGCATTTACCCAGCCAACTAGAGCTGATGGAGTAGAGGGTTTGATGCCAGGTTATATGGTTTGAAAGATACGCTGCTGAGCCACTTTCAATTGACCCTCACTGCAAGTTTTGGCATCGATTGAGATCGCCTTGCCAAATGCAAATGAAGTCAAATCACCCAAAATTGAGAGAGGTTATTGTAGACCTCAAAAACTTGATCCTATAACACCTGACAATTTGTCAATACCTCTCACGAGGTGCAAGATACGAGCTCCAAAAGATCATTGCCCAATTGTGCTTAGTGCACCTTGGGGTCACTTGGGTCGAGCGTGGTCACGAGCATTCCGGTGACTCTGTGGGCAGAATGGGGTTGTCACTAGTGTTTACCCAGCCAACCAAAGCTAATGGAGAAGATGATTTGATGCCAGGTCAGATGGTTTGAAAGATACGCTACTGAGCCACTTTCAATTGACCCTCACTGCAAGTTTTGGCATCGACTGAGATCGCCTTGCCAAATGCAAACAAAGTCGAATCGCCCAAAGCTGAGAGAGGTTATTGTATAAATCAAAAACATGATCCTGTAACACCTAACAGTTTGTCAATACCTCTCATGAGGTCCAAGATATGAGCCCCAGAAGATCACGGCCCAATCATGCTTAGTGCACCTTGGGGTCACTTGGGTCGAGCGTGGTCGCGAGTGTTTCAGTGACTCTGTGGGAAGAATGGGGTTGTCATTGGCATTTACCCAGCCAACTAGAGCTGATGGAGTAGATGGTTTGATGCCAGGTCAGACGGTTTGAAAGATACGCTGCTGAGCCACTTTCAACTGACCCTGACTGCAAGTTTTGGCATCGACTGAGATCACCTTGCCAAATGCAAATGAAGTTGAATCGCCCAAAACTGAGAGAGGTTATTGTAGACCTCGAAAAGATGATCCTATAGCACCTGATAGTTTTTCAATACCTCTCATGAGGTCTGAGATACGAGCCACTTTCAACTGACTGTTAGTGGTATGTTTGAAATTTGAACTGTGAAATTAATCATGATTAAGCTTGTTAAATTTGAACTGTGGAGCTTATTATGTTTGAGGTTTAACTTTTATAGATTTTTTGAGATGATAGAAAATAATATCCTTAAAGCATTACAAACAACAATCAAACATGTAAGAATTCAAACCATGCAAATGACATAAGTACATGACATGTAATATCTCTTCTTGGCACTATTGGCCACCCATACATGATTTTGGTCATAAGTCCTTATGAAGAGTTTAAGGACATTTAACTTTTAAATCAAATTGATTGTTACAAATTCCCATTATAGGCTTCAAAAGATCTCAATTAACCATTAAGGATCCTTTTGTCCTTCTATCTCTGATTGGATCCATGGTGACCGTAGGCGTCTTCATAAGTGCTCTTGCACAGGTTACATTCCACATACAAAACCAAGTTTATTGACTCAAAATACAATCTAAGAAAGGTCAAATTAATGTATTGAAATTAAGCTTAATGAACTTAGAAAATAATGCACTAAGTTAACTTATTACCTAGTCAAGTGTTCCTGAAGGGTCATCTCTTTGCTTTAGGGTCTCCAATGGTGCTTCATGATCAGCAGTAGTAATAGTCCAAAGTTCTTTTGTCTTTGGTCTTCCATGATGCTTTGAAAACTTGACATTTGTTGCTATAACAAGGTGTGAATACATCATAATAGTTTTGTGCTTCTCATAGTCTTCAAATGTGGGAACTCCATTCTTTCTAATCATGTATGTTCGCAACCATGTTCCCGCAACAACAACTGAACCAGTAGGATATGTGAACCCATCACCATCTGTCATCGGTTGTACAAGATTTTGTTTACCTTGTACACAACGTGCTAACCAATAATCTGACCTCTCATCATTCCCCTGTGGTGCAACCAATGCAAAAACATCTCCTAGCTTCAAAAGATCTGAAAGATGGTCATAGTCAACTGAAGTGTCCATGTCATCATTTCTTATAGAGAGTGTCAAAGATAAAGGAGTCAGATACTATGGAACCCATGTATCCACCCACTCACTTGACTCACAATGATCCCAATCATACTGAAAACACACGGGGCAAAAACAAGCCAACTCTCATGTCCAAATGGTCCATGTACTACTATTGGAGCTTCGGAATGAATGCATTTTTGAAGAGTCTTTCACTATTTGACAATCCAATCTATCTCCTATAGTTCCCTCCTCAACCAACCAAAAGAATCTATGCACTGTAGAATCAAGAGTCCCCCCCTGTGACAATGCTAAAGTACACCAATCAACAATAGAATGAGCATCAAGAAGTACAACACCTGAAATCCTCAATTGCTCCTTAACTAGAGCTCTCTTCACACATGCACCTACTCCGTCATGCTCCCCTTTCCCATGCACTGACTCAAAAAAACTCCAAATATGAGGTACACCTCTCTCCACATGCATTCTACACAACCAATAAAACATTTTGGCATTCTTAAATTGATCGGTGCAATTATCCGACCAAATGAGATGCCTATCCATATCAATACCATTTTCCTGCAAGAAGTCATAATAGTTCTGGAAACAATGTTGAACAAACTCATGAGAGTGAGACCTATCGTCGCTCATATAAAAATGGTACTCTCTGATTATCTTTCGCTCATCTTTTGTGCTATCAGGGGAATGTCTATATGTGATGTGTACAAAAATAGCAACCTGAATCAAATTGTAATATTGAGCTTGAGTCTCATTTTGGGCTGCAATGTATAGTTCTCCACAAAGTCTACAACGGATATAATAGTTCCAATGGGGAAAGTGTCCTTACATGTCCTGAATTGTTGATCCAACCATTGAGACCTATGACTATGCCTTGCATACTTGTAAAAAAGATTTGTCTTGAAATCTGAGATAAAATCAGCAACATTGTATTCATTTGCAACTAACTCACATCTAGAGCCTTCACCTCCACTCTTCAATGTATATTTCACTGTTTCATATACCTTTTTTTGGACGAGTGTCTTTCCAAAGTTGTGTTCCAAACCCTCATGAAAACATGTTCTAAACTTGGACAAGCCACCACATTCTGAGCACTTGGCATTTAAGCAATCTTTTTTATAAAATAAACAACCATCATCTCTTTGACATAAAAATTGATCTAGCAAGTCTCTTGATGATTTGGGAAGACCACTTGCACCACAATCCTCTAGCATTTCATTAGTATGCAAAGTATAATGAATGGACCGTAATAATTCATGATGCATTGAAAACTCAACATGATATTTGCAACAACATGTATTTCGAATCTTAAGGGGTACACAATAAAATGGCTTCACGGATTCAAAAGACCTTTGTGATATTTTCAATGTTGGATGTGTCTCACAAAATTTTTTATACAAAATTGTTTGACTTACCTCCACATAATGTTTAGGATGTGGAGTGCGGTCTCAATTGCCAACTCTCAACTTCAAGACATCCTTCACATTTGGTGACACTCTTGAGTTAGCATCCCAAAATTGTTGAATTTCATCCTTGACAACATCTGTTAGCTTCTTATCAAAATGTGGAAGTCTCCCACCATAAGCCCATGTATCAATTTGAAGGGGATCATCAAGTCCTTCTCTTCTTGCAAGTGCTCTACCCAAAGTTTTACGGTCTATATTGAAGTCAACACAAGTTTGTCTCATCAAACGAGCCTTTCTCAATTGATGACTTACTAAGGAGGTTGTAATAACTCTCCGAGCAACTCTCTTGTCTTTTTCTCTGCTAGTCTTCCCAATGCTATTGAGAGCATTGAAAAGATTCTTCACAACAATGGCATTTCTCTCCATTTTCTTGTCACACGAATCTTCAATTTCACAAGCACAGGTCTCATCTTTTGCATCTTTAACAACTGCACAAAAATTTGACATTTCTCAACCAATGTCTTGTTTCAAAAAAATTGATCATAAAGTCTTGAAGCCCACAACCTAACGGTTCTATGTGACCTCTTTCCTTCCCAATTATTCATAATGTTCTCCTTAATTTCAATTAACCATTTAGGTGTTCTTGAAAGCCCCAAATTTGAAGATTGATTATCTTTATTGCAAGGGACTTCATTTCACATATAATTTGGAGATGTATAACATTCATGTGGTTCTTGTGCAACATTTTCATTCCCAAAGTCTACATTTTCAATCTCCATCTGTGCATTTTCAAATTGAACATCCTCTTCACTTACAACTACATTTACGGGGTCACCTTGATTAATGTTTAACATACCTTCTCTCCTTCTTCGGTGATTTTCCTTATCTTTTTCCCTATATGCCTGAATTTCATCATTTGTCAGCTTCCTCTTGCGTTTAGCCTTTCGATGACTGGTGCTTCCCATGGTGAGACCACAAGTCGACAAAAATCAAACAATGGGCCCCAAATCACATTTTTTGTTTTGCAACGCGTGAAAAAGTATAAAATCCCGTGATTGTCTGCTCTATGGGGACAGGGAATATTTTGGTCAAATATTGCCTGGGAAAAATCAGGTACTGGAAAATATTGGGTACCTGATATTCTCCTGCCAATGAAAAATCGGTGGGAGCAAATGAAAACAATTGAACTTTTACATATATTTATGTATATAATATATCTATAAAAAAGAGGCATATGATATATATAATGTATATTATATATGTACTAATGTATTATAATAGACTAATGTATTATATATATTAATGTGTTAAATATACTAATATATATAATATATTATATATATACTAATGTATAATATATACTAACATGTATATATATATATAGTATATATATATATATATATATATATATATATATATATATATATATATCTATATATTATATATATAGATATATAGATATATATATATATAGATATATATATATATATTATAATATATA
>BSBK01015093.1:0-56826 GCA_027943335.1 Chamaecyparis obtusa | reverse complement strand
GCTTCCCTATGTTATTTTTTCATCTTTATTGGGATGTGGTGAAAGAAGATGTGGTTAAAGCTGTGCAAGAATTCTTCGGCTCAAAGAACCTTCTCAAAGAGCTCAATGCTACCTTCTTGGTGTTGATCCCCAAGATTACTAGTGCAGATTCTTTTGAGCAACTTAGACCCATAAGCCTTTGTAATTCATTCCTTAAGATCATTTCCAAGGTTAACACCTCTAGGATTCTCAAGGTCCTCCCTTCCTTGATCTCGTAGCAGCAATCTGGCTTTGTACCTAGCAAATAGATCCTGGAATCCATTATGATGGTGCATGAAGTGATTCATTCCTTGGAAGAAGGAACAATGGAAGGCTTTCTTCTTAAGCTTGACCTTTCCAAGGCCTATGACCTACGACTGGGTTGACTAGAAATTTCTTTCTCAGTGTTCTTGAAGCCCTCAATTTCAACTCCAATCTTTCAAGATCCTTCTTCAAATTATCTCAACTCCCTCCTTGGTGATTATGATAAATGGCTCCCCGTTCGCCTTTTTCAAACCTTCTAGGGGTCTAAGGAAAGGAGACCCCCTCTCTCCTATTTTATTTATCATTCTTCCAGAGTGCTCGGGGAGACTCATTTTGGCTTCCAAAATGATCGGGGACCTGAAAGGCATCAAACCCTCATTAAGTAACAATGTCTTCACTCACCAGCAATTCATGGATGACACCATTCTTGGTGTAGAGGCCTTGGTAGGAGAAGCTAGAGTGGTGAAGGATCTTCTTAATAATTACATTAGAGCTACTAGCCAATCTATCAATTGGAATAAAAGCTCTATATTATTTGTCAACACCCCTAAAGAAAGATAGAGGAAAATTGTAAATATTCTGGGATGTGGCATTGATACCTTCCTTCTTCCTACTTGGGTCTGCAATTAGGTGTCAAACCCTTAGAAGCCTTCTGGAATATACTGATAGATAGATTCAACAGGAAGCTCACTGGCTAGAAGGGGGTCATTCTCAGTCAGGTAGGAAAGATCCAACTAGTCAAATCAACTTTGTAGAATCTCCCTACCTATTCCCTCAACCTTTTCCCATCCTGGCTAAAGTTGTGGAGGCCATGGAAAGAATCCAGAGAAGATTCCTCTGGTCAGGAGATGAGGAACACAAGTGCATTCCCTTATTGCTTGGGAGAAAGTCTTCTAACCTAAATATGCTAGTGGCCTTGGAATAAGGAAATTGAGACCTTTCAATAAAGCGCTTCAAGCTAAATAGATCTGGAGAATCTTCAATAGAAAAGGTGAGTTGTGGGATCCCATTGAAGATAAATACCTCATGCATAGCTCATTAAATAGATTTTTTGAGAGACTGACCCCCCTAAAGGTTCTATTATATGGAATGGTATCCTCAATGCCAAGGAATTGGCTAAATCCAGAGCCAAGTGGAAAATTGGCAATAGACATTCTAGCAACTTCTGGAATGACAACTAGCTTCAGATGGGCTGCCTGAAAGATTTTGTGTCTCTCTATGCTTGGAGACAGGAATGCACCCAAACCTTTGGGGCCCAAGTTAGCAATTATGGAAGGTATGACCACTAGGTGGATCATACTCAGATATCACAAGACCTTTCTCCTTTGATGATTTCTCTCAATGCAATTTCTCTCTCACCCAATTAGGATAGGATTATCTAGAAGGACTCTTCTGATGGCTCCTACATAGTGGCTTCTGCCTACTCTTCGTAGAACTCTGAACCCCATGATACAAAGCTGATGTGGGCTAAAGCTTGGATCCCTGGCCTCACACCAAAAATCAATGTTTTTCTTCTGGCTCCTACTTCAGAACCATATCCTTACAATGTAAAATCTCATCAAGTGCGGGTTCTAGATTCCTAACAGGTGCATTCTATGCAAGTGTCAAGAGGAATTGGTGGACCACCTTTTTATTCACTACTTTGTAAGTAAAATCTGGCATTACCTTTTCTCGGTCCTCAATTTATCTTGCTGCTTTCTCCTATCCTTCACTGATCTCTTTTCCCAATGGGCCTTCAAAAGATTTAATCAGGACTTCCAGTTATTTTGCACCTAGTTCCTTCCTCATCTCTACTGGGGAGTCTAGAAGCAGTGCAACAATCACATTTTTCATGATTGTTCCTCTCCCCAAAAAATTATATTTGAAAAAATCCAACATGTTGTTAAGCATAACTTTTTCTATTGTGGTAGATCTAATCATCTTGCAAGAAAGTTCCAGACTACTACCCAGGGAAAAAGATAGAATTGTGTGTGGAGCATCCCTTGCCTGGCTAGACCAAAGCCAACTTTGATGGTGCTGCCAAAGGGAACCTTGGACAAGCAGGAAGAAGAGGAATCATTAGGAATTTATTTGGCCTGGCATTGCAGCTATTAGTCTCCCTTTGGGTGCTCAAACCAATCATTATGTTGAAGCTTGTGCGGCTCTACAGGTCACCAAACTTGCTCATGATTTGGGGGTCAGGTGGCTCTGGCTTGAAGGAGACTCGATGAACATCATCAACTACTTAAACATAACTCACCCCCCCTCTTGGTCTATAGCCAAAATCATTGTCAAAATTCATGCCATTCTTAACTCTTTCGAGAAGGTGTTTATCTCCCATGTGTACAGGGAAGCCAATAGTATGGCCCATTGGTTTGCTAACTTGGCTATCACTAAGGACGCTAAATTGGCATGGCTAAAAGGAGAAGATTTTCCAACTAAAGTGAAGAGTTTCTTAGAAAAGGAAAGACTCCAATGCAAAGATGGCATCATCTTACAACCACAATGATTCACTATGAGGATGGTGGCTATCTCCCTTTTTTATTTAGTCACACTCTGAATAGATTGGTCTCCTGCTCGACCCCTGAGTGGTTTGTTCTTTTGTCTCCCTGGATGGGGGTATTTCTCTAGCCTTATTTTCTCTATTCTTCTGTGGCTTTTCAGCCCTGGCCTTTCTACGGCCTGTCTCTTGTTTGTTCTGTTCTAGCTTCAAACTCTTTTCTTAGAGATGTGGGTTTCAGGCACCTTGCAAAACCTATTTTACTTAATCAAAAACAATTTGTATAACTTGAGAATGATGCTAAACCTAACTATATCACTAATGCAAAACCTAACCCAAACCCTTACCATGATGCAAATTCTAAACTTGGACTCTAAACCCTAACCCTAATCTTATTGCTCATAGTAGCCTTACCCCAAACCATGAACCCAACTTTATCATTAATCCCAAACATATTCCTAACCCCAACTATGATGTAAATCCTAACCTCATCCTAAACCCTAACTATAAACATTATCCTAACGCTCACCTAGCCTTAACCCTAACCAAACTCTAATTCAAGCCCTAAGTAAAACCTAATCTAAATACTAGCCTTAATTAAAATTTTAACCCTAAACCTAACCCTAGAAACTTCTAACCTAATAATAAATATAATACTAACCCTAACTATATCCAAAACCTGAACCCTAACCATAAGATCCCAAAAATAATCCTAAACGCTACCTCTAATCATATCCCAAACCCTAACCCCAAACTTATCCTAATGTGAACCCTATCTAAAACCTAATGTGAACACTCGGTCTTGATCATAGTTCTGATGCCAACCTTATTTTTACTTTCAACCTAAACCCTAACCTAACAATAATTATAACCCTCACCCTAACCATACCCAAAACATTAACCTTAACCCTAACCATGATTCAAACCCTAATCCTAAAATATAATCCCAAAACTAATCCTATACCCTAACTCTAACGATAATCCAAACCCAAACCCTAAACCAAACTGAACCTACCTCTAGCCCTGATAGTGATGTAAACCTTGATTGTAACCATATTCCTAAACTTAGCCCAAAACCTTAACCCTAAAAATAATTCTAACTCTAAATCTATCAATAAGATAAAACCTAACCTTAACCATGATGTAAGTTTAACCCTCATTGTAATCCTAACCATAAGACTAAACCCTAACCCTAACCATAATCATATTCATTAAATACTAAACCCTAATCATAAATGTGAAAACCTAATCATAAATGGTAAACCATAAACCTAATGCTATACCTAACCATGATATAAATGCTAACCCTAACACTACTTATATTAATTTATTCTACATATAACGCTAAACATAACACTAAACCCTAACCATAAGTCAAAACCCTAATCCTAACCATAATCATAACCTAAACTAAATTCTTACTGTAACACTAATCTTAACCTTATTCCTAACCTTGACCCTAACCCTAACCCAAACCTTAGCCTTGACCAAATCTTAATCTTTACCCTTAATCTAATTATAATTCTAATCCCAACCTTTTACTTAACATTGACAAAAATAGTTTTCCTAACTTGAAACCTATCATAATTATAATTCAAACCCTAACCCTAACCCTTACCCTTACCCTAACCATAATTATACTCCTAACCATGACCATAAACCCAACCTTAACTCTAACCCTAACCCTAATGCTAACCCTAACCATGATATAAATTGTGCCCCTAATGGTAACCCTAACCATGATATAAACTGTGCCCCCTAATGGTAACCCTAACCATGATATGAATTGTAACCCTAAATGATAAACCTAATCATATTATTTTATTCAATGTGTTACACGTGTCATGACTCCTAGTAGCTAATCTATACCCTATATTTAAAATACGTTGAGATGTATGAAAGCGTTTAATTTTTTCATTATTCACCTTTAATTAAAATTAAAGTTCAAATTTTTTAATATCTCGATATTTAAATATAGAATATATATTAGCTAGTATTTAGAAAATGCTTTCATTACAAACAATTCCCCCACTTAAGCTTTGAAAATGATGAGAGAAGGTTCAAGTTCAAATGCTTTATTTTTAAAGCCGTATCTTCTGATGGAGCTCGCTTTGAACCGAACGATGGGTATGACACTGCTATCAAATATCTGGCTGCTATCATATTAACTTACATAGGCATTCATGACAGGAAGACAACATCAGATGGAAAAAAATAACAAAGAGCATTGGAAGGTGATGGTGCAATGAACATAGAGGATGTTTGCAATGGTTGTTTATAGTTTTCTTTAACTTTGAACCGTCGATGAGGCAAAATTTGCTTGTTCTTCTCAGATAGTAAATGCCTTCGACGTAACAAGCGATGCGGTACAACTAAAACTATTTGCCCCACTACTATTTTATGAATATGAAAGCATAGCTGTAAAGAGTGCTGGAAAAAGTTTCCATTATAGAATTGACGAAAGTTCCGTACATTTCCTAGTCGAGAACATTGTGCAGACGGTATAGATGCGCTCCAAGCTATCTGCATAGAATCTACATGTTTTAGATCCAGAAATGGGTTTGATGAGTAGGAAATATTTTTCTTAGTGTCTCAAATTGTAGATTGCATTCAAACAACCTAGTTTCTTCTAATGGTACGTATATCAGCAATTGCCTAGATACCCATCTTCAACACCATGAAAGTTTCCATCATTAGGGTTTTCTTTCCTCAGCACTTTTCTACAAAGTTTAGGTCAGACCACGCGGACGAATACTAAATAGTCTGCCTTACCCCTTTTTAGTGCAGAAACCCTTGTAAATTGGCAAATTGCCTAAGTACTTGTCTTCACCCCAATGAATGTTTCCTTGTTTAGGTTTTTCTTTTCTGGATACTTTTCTTTTTCAGTGTGGAAACCCTTTCTTCTTGTGAAGAAAATGGCTTTGTGCGAAGTAAGTTATTTGGTTAAGCAATAAGATGGCATCGAGACTCTCCAGCAGTGCCTGAAATAAACGGGAAAAGGAAGACAATGGTGATGCTATAACAGGTACATAAGAAGTAGTTTTTCATGAAAAAAGTCTGTGCATTCTTTTTATATGCCTTTTTTAAAGAACCCTTTACAAATGTGGTGGAGGAAAGTAGATTTAATTTTTTCGGGTTCCGATTTAAGATGTTATCCTGTCGTAAAATGGTGAATGGTCGACTAGTGGATAAATATTACATTAAAGATTGATTTTATACTGAAAAGGGATGTTGCCAAGTGTCCCCAGATCTATGTTTTAACTCCCTAAATACTCTGTTTATATGTCTCTGGGAAAATACATAATAGGGTAGGAATATAATGGAATAAGTTTTAATTTTTATCAGGGTAGTCATCATTTTTTTTTAATATAGTGATAATAAATCTTTCATTTTTCTCAACTATTTGGAAATTTCGATCGAATAACATCAGGTAAAGTATTGTATCCCAATAAAAATAAATTATTTTTCTTCTTCCTGTGTCGTAGATGAACAAATCTCTTCCCATACCACTTTTAAGCCTCTTCCACTTTCCCTTTACAACATGGCTTTAGATTCAAACAACTTTGGTGGAAGAAATGAGATGGTCTTTTAAGTTAATAAATATTTCTTAAAGGTTAAAAAATAAAATATCAAAAGAAAAAGGTCAAAAATGACATGTAAACTAACAGCATGGAAACAGAGAGTAACTGGCCGTAACAGACATACAAAAGTTAAACTCAGTAGAAAGAGGTAAGAGTTTTCTCTTTTCTTTTCTTGGTTATCTAGTGAAAATGTGTTATTTTTACATTAAAATTGTTATTGTATTGGATTATTTTATTTAGTTTGAAAATTATTTAAAATTTGTTATTTAATTGTAATTTTTATTTATTTATTTATTTTATTTTTGAATAGAAATATTTATATATTTTAATTTTTTAAATAAATAAGATAGTAAAATAATAATTAAAATATTTTAAAAATAATATTATTTTTAACAAATAAATTAAATTTTAAATAATTTATTTTCTCATAAAAATAAAATAAAATTTTATCAATGTTCATACTTAACGATAACATATTTTCACAATTTATACTCATATGATTATGTGCACATTTTTTATCATTAATATTTTAGATCATGAGAGAAATGAGTGAGTTAAGGATGCTATCTTTAGACACTCAAGTTGTCTATCTTTTGCAAAAAGTTTCCTCCCAAGAAGGGCATAGATTACTATATGATCATTTTATAAAAGTTTAATCAATATTATGTGCTTCCTCATTACTCTCTTACAATATTTTTTATTGGATGAAACAATCAAGATAAAAAATATGCAAATTTTTTTTACAAATAAGCTCTTTGTACAAGTATAATTATCTTTGTTTGACTATTGACTATTGGCTATTAAACTTGCTTAGGGTTGATTCTTATATCGCTGCTTAGATTATTATGGCTAGCACAAACTACTCAATTTTTTTAGCCGGAATTTGTGGAATTGGTGGTGAAAGACCAAAAAAAGGCATTAGAAAACATAAATGAGCAAACCACAAATCTCACAAACAATATATGCAAACCAATATAATCTACCATAAAAGCCATTTGAAACATGGATTTAAAATCATGTTCTCCTTTCTTCTCCATAAAAATGATGTGATGTAGCAAAATGATAGAAAGAGAATACTAGGATCGCGGTTAGTAAAAAAGACAGAAATGATCTCAATTTATAGAACTTGTAAGAGAAATTACAAATTTAGCAATCAAGTGTGCAAAAGGCAATTGTCATAGATTATGAAAATTGACAAATTTGAAAGAGGAAATTTGTCATTAATTTGACAACTTATGACAAATTGAATGCACAATTAGAAATTAGTGAGTAAGAAAAGGGAAATTTGTCATAAATCTATGACAAATATGACAAAAGAAAAAAAAAGAAAATTGTCATAATTTATGACAATTATGACAAAAGGGAAAAAAGAAAAATTGTCATAAACTATGACAATTTATTACAAAAGGAAAAGGGATCATGGAGGCTAAAAAAGAGAAAGTGGATGGTTAGAAAAGTGGGTGAAACATAAATTAACGGATAAAATCCTATTTGGCAAAAGAAGAGAATTATTGAATTTTAAAATTTATTTATTCCCATAAAATATAAATTAGGATTTAAAAATTACAAAAGTTTCATAAATTAATAATTAGCCAATTAATGAATGTCAAATTAATTAATTTTGAAACTTAAGCAAAATGGATAAATAAATGTAATTTATTTATCAAAACTATGACTTAGAGATAAATTATCGGATATTTACCCCTAAAGAAGACAAATTAATTGATTTGACCCAATTGATGATTTTGATGAGGCAAATAATTAATTTTGATGATTTTGATAAGGAGTTCAAATGACTCTGATAATTTTGATAATGACTTGAATTGATTTAAAAAATGATTGATTAGGTGAAAAATGAAGAAAATCAAGGAGAAATATTTGTGAAATAGGGATGAAAATTAGACATTGAAGACATGTTAAAAAATGGGGCACATACACATTAACCATTTTTTAGTGTCTATATTTTGTACCTCTTTGAGACTATAAGATTTTGAGTGTTGGTTCAAAGAAAAATAAAAGATCATGCCCCAGTGGATCGACAAAATGGAGGTAGGATGCCCCTTTGAAAAATTGGGCATAAATTAACTTGGTGATGATTTTTCAAAAAGAGAATGATTAGAAGGATTGATGGAATGAATGTTAGTAAAAAGTGAAATTTAGACGGAGAAGAGTTAGTAATGATGAAAATTACTTTCATAAGTGCATTTTTGTCATGAGAGCTTTATTTAATATGGCAAAATGGATATGTCACACCATGACACAAAAAATCTAGAGCGATAATGTGATCCCTTTGTATAAAAAAAAACACATTGCAGATAAGAAATATTTCCATCCATCCTAAGTATATGGCATGTGTGCTCATAACTTTATGAAAAACACCCTACAAATAGAAGACAAAAAAAAATAAAAGACCATGAACCATCCCGACCACTCTCATCACTCAATGATATCCTAGAGTAGCATAGGAACATGATCAATGATAAATCAATAAATGATTAGACTTAGTAGACCAAGAAAGTCAACAAACATTCAAAATTTTTTGTCAAAGTTGGTAGCTTGTTTGTGTTGTGTTTTGATAATGATAGTGTCTAGTTTCAGGAATGAAGTACCTCATCTAAGACAGATATTGTCTGGTTTCAAGTGTACCACACCCTATATAAGATAAATGACATGTTGATAAAGGACAAATTGATGTTGATTGATTGATACAAAAAGTTTGATATGGTTGATTATTGATGTAATTGGATAGTTTTTTTGTTGATATGTGATTTCATTAAGCACAAAGTTTGACAAATCTTCAAATTGCATATGCTCTAATGTTTGTCTTGTCACAAGAGATAATTTATTGAAAATAAGGAAAATGATTGTGTACAAATTTATTCCATGAGTTTTGAAGGATTTACTTTTTCTAATGTTTTAAGATTTAAAAAAAATAAAAATTTGTGTTCTTTCTTTAGGACATTTTACCATTTTTTAGGATTTTTTAGGCATTTTATGGTTTTTAGAGATTTTTTTAGGGCTTTTTACGATTTTATAGGGATTTTATTTTTTATTTTTATTAATTTTTTGATGATTGGGTGGACCCACAATAGTGGGTTACACGTTTTTTCCTAAATAGACATTGGACTCTACATTTTGGAAAAAACTCGCCTTCAGATGTATGTTGTCGGGAAGCCGTTACAAATAGGAAGATAGAGTAAATTATAATCTTTTACGATTTTATGTCTAGATTCTATTTATATATTTTTTAATTTTTTTTTAGAATTGCATGGAATCAATTTTTCTCTCTCACGAAAACTAGTATGTTGCTAAAAACATCATTTTTAAAGAGTGACACTCTTTTTTGTAAAGCATAATTTTTTTTCTAAAATAGATAAAAATGTGATTATTTGGAATTTAGTTTTGTAACATCCATATCTAGTGCCTAGAATTGGTTTCATGAATTTATCATTAGTATTTCATATTTCAATAATGTTTGAAGTTAACTTAATCATAATTTTAACATACGTTCTTTTGGTAACTTGTAACTTGTCGTGTATTTGTCCAAATTTTTTAAAAAATTGATAGAAAAAAGACTTCAATACCAGGTGCACTGTTAGTTTTTTGAATTTTTTTCTCTTGTTTACTATTTTTCCATGCATGTCGATCATAGAGGTTTATTTTGGTAATAAAACTACATTTGATTGATGTAAAAAAAAGTACATAATAAACTAAAAATTTATTAAATTTATAACTATTATAAAGCTTGTTCCAAGTACTTGTTTCATGAAAATGGGATTGTCTTTACTATTCCATTTGAGCCCTCTAATTGAGCCCCAAAGCGATGAAATTTTCAAAAATTTCTTGGCCTTTGCAAAATGGGCCTAATCATGAGGTTTCGATCAAAAGTGCTTTCCATTGAAACTAATAGGTTTCGACTGAAAGTACTTTCTATTGAAAATACTCACCAAATTTGGCATGGTTCAAAGCTTAAATTTTGTTCTTTAGTTTATTTTCTTTTGATCAAAGTACTTTTAATCTAAAGTATTAAATTTTCAATCAAAAGTCTTAGGGAGTTTCTATCGAAACTACACGATAGGATTTCTAGGTTTGATTCTTTTTGGAAGAAATCCTTTCTCCAAAAAAGTGTAACCCACTATTGTGGGTTCACCCGAATTTATATATATATTTTATGAATTTTTTCAACATCGTATATGATTTTGAGTGATTTTTTAAGGATCATATTTGATTTTTTTTAGAAAAATTCAACATTATGCAAGTTTTTTTTTTTTCAGGACATTATTATTTACAAGTAAGATATTTTGAATTGCCCCTAGTGTCTAGCAATAGCAAGGACATTATGGACTGACAAATGAAGGCCAAAGGTTTCTTGGTATGTCTTGAAGGTGTTTGGATGCCAAGGACTATCCACAAGATGAGATAACATATTTTTGCCAAGCTTAATGATTGGATATGATAAGATAGAGTGATGAAAAAGTGGACTGGATGGAAATTGATGTATAGGACTTGACATGTCAAGAGGTTTTTGAAATATGGTTTATAGTTTAAGTCCTTATTTTCATCAAGACTAAGAAGGGGATCCAAATAGGATAATGATAAGATATGAATAGGACAAGCAAGATATGGATAGGATAAGAAAGATTAATAATGGAAAAGAGTAAGGGATATGGATAGGATGTTGTGTGAAGATAGGTAGTAAGAACCAAAGGGATGGGGAATGTAAAGTAGATAGGACATGTGATGTTCTAGAAAAATAACACAACCAATCAATGTAAACATATTCTAAAGAATACACACCTAAAAGGGAAAAATGAGGAATACATATTAAGAACACTAAAATATGTCTCCTCGATACCAAATATGCACTTTGTAGAAAGGATATTAAAGTATAGAAGACATTTGTGAAGGAGATAAAATAGATCCCAAGAAAAGATGAACTTTTCCTCCATTGAAGAGGAGCAAAGCAAAAGACTTATTGTGCCACTCTTGATCATATTATAAAGAAAAACAGAGAGTGGCCCTAATAAGGAATAGAAATGCTAGGTAATCTTATGAAGGAGGAATAAAATATCTTGTGTATAAGAAATTTTACCATCTTCAACTTTATCATGAATATAGAAAATGAATTCCATACAATCACAAAGTAAATGTTCATTATTGTAGCAAAAGGGACATGATAATCGAGAAATAGCATTCTTTTGATAAGATTGATACCTTAATTTAGGTGCAATCAAAAGGTAGTGATAAAATCTTAATGGTAAGGCTTTCTGAGTGTCATTAGAAGATAAGGTTGGAGTTGGAAAAAGTAGTTGAAGAGAAGGCCATGGGGGAGAAAAATAAGGAGGATTATTTAAAGGGGAAACATAACCAAGGCCTCATTGAGGGTGTTGGTTATGAATGTGGAAGGGAAGCTTAATACCATGCTCATGGATACCAAGACCTAAACCCTTATAACCTTGTCTAGTGATAATATTATAGCATGAAGGGCGGATGGAGAGAATGGTTTATCTTGAGGGTGATGGGTAAATGTAGTATTTAAGGAGGAATCAAATTTGGAGTTGTATGCATAAGAGATTAAGGTGTACATGTAGGAGAAGGTGAAGGAGATGGATCATATAATAATTGGTTAATATATAAGTCATGAACCATACTTTGAAAATGTGGGAATGTAGAAGGGTTATGAGGAGATTATTCATGGGAGGGATTAATTACATGATTAGGATTAGGATCATCACTAGTTTAAAATATCCAATGCCATCCAAAAGATGAATGAAAAATCCACATGAAAGTCTAATGATTGTCTTGAAATATATTTTATTGGGAAACCTTGTATTACTTAACCTCGTAATAACGTATGCAAGAAAAGCATGTAAAGATATGAACATCATGAAATGAAATAAACTTACATAAACATCATAGGCATGATAAAGAGATGCAAGAAAAAGAGTTAGCATAAAGAGTATTATGCACCATAATAGTTTACCAAATACCATTGTATTAAAATAAGATCTAACAAGATATCTAACTCCAAGAAAGAGATACAGGACGTTAGGTTCACCAAAAGGAATGTGTAATGCCAAGAAGGAAATAAGAGAGATAAAAGTAAAAAAACTCTAAGATCAAAAGGTGGAGACGTGCCGGGTTCACCAAAACATTTACTGAAGGTGAACACAAGATAATACACCAAGATCAAAAGGAATTTGTAACATGTCGAATTCACCGAAATGTTTTGCAAAAGTGAGCACACAAGATAATACACCAAGATGAAAAGGAACTTGTAACACGTCGGGCTCACCAAAAGTTTTAGTGGTGAAATGGATACTACTGAATCTAAAAATGCAAACTATGTGTGATGAGTTCATTAATTAACCATTCCAACACTAACACTCAAAATTCAAGAGAAAGAGGGGTTTCCAAACATAACTCTCAATACAACCCAAGTTATATTAGCAACAACCAATAAGATGAAGGGATGCCAATGCTAAACCAAAATTATATCAAGGAAGTATGCAAGAAAGTCCTCTTTGATGCAATGTAGGATTTGACTAAAGATGTGTAAATGCAAATGTGAAATTAAACCAATTGACTTAATGAGAAAAGTAAGATCTAAGTGATAAATGTAAGTAATCATCCCGATTAAGATATGAAAATACATCTAGACTAAGAAATGAAATGAATGATAGAGTACACACCTTGAAATGTGTAAGTGAAGATGCCTTTTTCTCTGAAAACTAAAGATCTGAACCTATGGTAGAAATTTCGACTACAGGTTCATGATCACAATAGGAAACCCATAAAATGTTGTTTTCTCATACCTCCAGTAATAGGTTGACCTAGTGCAACGTGTTCTGGACACTTTTCCATGAAGTCACCATGTTCTTGAGACACTATAGCAAAGTTAACCTAACTTCTTCAAAAATGTCTCAGCAACTAGATTTTAGATCTTTGGTTGTAATTTTGATATCCTGCTCCTTCACATAGAGAAGCTTGTTTTTGGGTTTTGAGTATAGATGAGGGCTTGCATTGGTCAAGCCCTAGATTGAGGAATCAACCTTCAAATTGATATGTAAATATAATGATAAATAAAATGATTACATGTAGTAAGATTGAATATATCCAATGAAAGATACAATTACCTTTGTAGATGCAATTGAATTTGATATGTGATCAAGTATGCAAATGTAATATCCTTGACTCAAAGAAACCAAAAGGAAAGAAAGAAGTCAAAACCTCATGTATAGGAATGTATGTGACATTCCATGATGATAGATGAAATAAATTTAATGATTTGGAGTGATGGATCTCCTCAGAAGACAAACTCCACTACCACCTTGAAGGAAGAAGCTTGATGCAAGAACGAAATGCTTGAATTTGATGAATTCTTCAAGATTCTTGGTCTTGATTCCTTGTATAATGATGATGTATCTTGATTGGGATGAAAATAAAATTCCCAACCCTCCTTATATACTAGCTTTTGGGATCAAAAACAAAGCAAGATGACTAGGGAGCAAAAGAAATGAATCGGTAAAACCAAGGCACTTCGGGCCCCGTAATTAAATTTCCTTAGGGAAGAGGTCAACTTGGGTCAACCTCTTCCTAGAAAAGGTTGACCAATTCAACCTATTCTAGTAAAGGTCAACCAAGTTGACCTATTCCTAGGAAGCGTCCCATAGGCCTCATAAAATGTGTAGAAAGAATTAGGGGATGATGAAACTGATGTAAGATATGGACAAAAAGGTCATAAAATAGAACCTAAAGGAGGATGTTGAAATATGAGAGAGAGATCAAAACCATGCTAAGGAGGGTTAAAAGGTCTCAAAATGAAGTTTTGTCCATTTTAAGATGGTACAGGTATAGGACCTTGTAGAAGATATGGAGGGTTAGGACAAGAAGATGAAGGGGTGGAAATATCTTGAGGTGGACATGAAGGTGAAGGGCTAATTTGATCTTGACTTGGAATGGGATCATTGAATTCCATTTTAAGGGTTTTATGCTCTTGACTTTGGATGGAATCTTCAGGAAGGATAGAAAGGAGGACATGATCTTTCTTAGTGAGTGAAAGGTCAGTGGGGCTTGGAAGGAGAATTTGGTATTGGGAGGGAGTGTGATCATCTTGGATAAGAGGTTCAAGGATAATTGAATCATCATTAGGCTCGAGGAAAATAGGATCTTGGTCAATATTTGGAGGGGATTCTTCATTCTTCGGGATCTTGATCATGATTTTTTTCAAGACTTATTTCTTTAGGCTTTGGATCAACCTCTTGACATGGGGTATTAATTGGGACATGCTTGGGGGATTCTAGAAAGGGGTCAATATTTTGACATGGAGGAGATGAACTTTGAATTGGACTCTCTTCAATGGGATTTCTTGAAAATAGAGGACATGATGGAATTGGCTCTAATGTTTGGGGAGCATGGAAGGGACTTGTAACATGAATGAGACTGTCTTGCATTTCTTCTATGGATATCCCTTGGAAGGTTTCATTATTGGAAGTGCAACTTGATGGTGATAGAGGAAATTTATCTTGAAAATCTTTGGGGGATGGAGTGGAGAGAAACATGGATGTTGCTTGATGGTCAATGTATTGAGAGGAAATAGGTGTGTCATCCATGTGATTGTTTTGGGATGAGCCATTTCTAGACATGGGTGAATTATTTTCTTCATCCTCTTCATATAAAAAATGAAATTTTTGAAACAAACTCTTTGAAATTTTAGATTTGAATTTTCGGTGCTTGGGTGATCTTATTGGTGATACCGCATCAATATTTACATGATGTACAATTTTTTTGGGTTGAACATGTTCCAAAAAAGGTTTCCCATATATTATGCTTGTTTTATGTCCAAAAGATGACATCTTTGACCCTATCTTTGTTTGAGGTAAATTTGAGGATTCAAAAGGGCATTCGTTGACATGTGATGTTCTTAAAGGAAAAAAAATTTCTGACCTTGTTATTTATTGACTTGTTTGCATGATAGGAACAAGAGGTTTTGAAATTGTTTGAGGGACACTTGGTTGCAAGTTTTGATTTGGAGCTTGTTTGAATGATTGCTTTGGGACTTGGTTGCATAAATTTTCTCTTGAAGATGATTGTATTGGCATTGGTTGATCTTTGTGTTTTCTTCATCTAGTCATGAAAGAAGTTTTTGTCCTTGTGATATTTCAATGCAAGCTTTAACATTAATTTCACCAAAACTTTCTTTTGGGAATTTAAGTAGTTTTGACATGTGTTTGTGATTCTTTTCAACATTTTTGATTTATTCTTCCACAATCTTCACTTTTTTATCCAATTCATCTACCAATGTTTAAGTCAAATGTGCATGGGATTGACGTGGTTAATTTTTTGATTGTGCTAATTCCATTTGTCATGGTTCAACATGTGTTTGGATATTGGCATGTGTCTTTGAAAGTGTCACATGTCTTGGGCCATGAAGTATTTGGTTCTCTTGTCTTGAAGGGTATGTCATGTTTGGGTCAAAAACTTGTGTTTGAAAAGGTATACCTTATCTTGGATAAAAGAATGTTTGTGTGTCCTCACGTGAAGGGTACATGGTGTTTGGGTCTAATCCTTGTCTTGGGTCAAATTGTGCTTGTGTATTCACACTTGAAATGTACATGGGTTGATATGAACCTTTCTTTGTGACAATAGGCATAATGACTAAATGTGCCTAAGGATGACTGGTACGCAACTTTGTTTTGGATTATTAGGAGACCTTGGAATGGGAATATAACCTTTGGTATGTAAAGGATTTTTGGAAAGGTAATGCAAGATGTAACTTTGGGAGACATAGAAATGTTTTGAAAGTTTTTGGGATTTTGGAATGATAATGGAAAATGCAAATATATTTCTGGGATTTTGGAATTAAGATGATATGCAAGCTAAGGATTTATGCAACTTAGTTTTTGGACTTTGAAAATTTTGTGAAAATATTTGGAGAATATGAACTTAAGAGTATAACTGTTAGAGTAAATGGTTCTTTACCATTTCACTCTTGACTTAAGTTTACTTAGGTGAACTTATTTATTTTGAGGAATTATTCTTTTTTGGATATTATTAGGTGGATATTGTTGGGTCCTACTTTGACTCCAACTACTTCTAAGATGTATTTGTGTCCAATTACTCCAACTACTTCTAAGATGTAATTGAGTCCAATTACTACAACTACTTTATTTGGTAGTTGGTTGACTCCAACTACTATTCTCAACCATGTCCAAATCTCCTACCATCTATTGCCTATATAAACAAGCTAGATCTCTTATATTTGTAACTTTGGAGATATATTGTATATGCTAGGATAGCCTAATAGAGATTTTCCTTGATGTTATTATGCCTCTAAGAATATACATTAAGATTGTCTAACAATGTTATTCTACTTATTTTATTTCCATTTTTTATCTAACACTTTCAATTAGATTCTGGGTTATTTATGTTTATTAACAGATTCCAACATGGTATCAGAGTATTTATTGAAAGATTAGATTCAACTAATCTCCATATTTTGCATATATGTGTTATTTTTCTTGATCTATTAATTGCAACACTCTAATGAATTTTGAGAGAAATTCTGATTGCACCATTGTGTCCAGAAGGCTCAAGAAAGTCAAGATTGGCTTTTGTTTCATCATTTTAGGAGATCATTTGCAAAAGTTACAAAATGGGGTTTTGTAGCTCAGATTTGGATAACAACACACAAAATGGAGCATTTTGAGGCCAAATAGACCCTTCCATTGCGTTTGGAATGGCCAAGCGACAAATTTTTAAATAAAATATGCCCCATTTTGGTGATAGAAGCATCTAAGGAAAAGAAATTATCCAATAGGCTAATTGCCATGAAAACTGAGGCAACAAAAAATAGATGGTTTTCTCTGCAGTGATAGCCATAAAGCCATCAAATTTAAAGCCTAGTCAACTGCACCAAGTCACTAGTTTAAAATTGACATTCATCCAACCGTCAAATCAGGCCCTTTTGAAGCACCTGTTGGTGTTTTACTTATAACTTGAGCATATGGTGTTGAAATTGGGAAAATAAGATATCAATAGAAAGATATTTCCGAGCTCTATCCAGATCTAGCAATTGTATCTTTTTATTTTTTAGTTTTGATAGTGGTTTTTTTTTGTCAAAGTTAGAAATTTCATTTTACACTTTGGGAGCAATATCTTGCACATCCGATCTCCTTTTCTCATGAACAAGATATCATTGGAAAGTTGGTGAAGATTACTACACAGCTACAAAGGTTATTTTTCCATATTCTATCTCTGATTCATTTTTATTAGAAGTTATAATTTTGGCCATTATGAGCCTATTGAAGATTGTAACTTGGAAAAGAGCTTTGTAAACGCATTGAACTATAAAGTGCCTAATTGTAAATATCTGGGGTGAATTTCTTCTCTAGTTAAAAAGACGGGGGGGGGGGGGGGGGGGTCTTCTTGTGTGGTCTCATGCACTTTCTTCTTGTGTGGTTTTTCTGTCTTGTTTTTTACATTAAAATGGTTCAATCAATAATTCTATTACTCACCCTACAATTGTATACACCCAAAAATGGTCGCCTAGACTTTGGGCCCCATTTATTTGATTTATCAACCATGAATTAGTTTTATCAATAATCAATATTTTCAACATTATCAATTTCTTAATCAAATCTTAATTTCGATCATATATTGGATTTTTATCCGATGAGCTAACCATTTTATCCTAAGTTTTTATTTATTTAAAAGAAATATTTCCTCTCCTTTTATTAAATAAAAAGCCCCACCTTTTCCTCTTATCCTGAGTTGCACAAATAAAGCATTATTCTTATTTTATAAAAAGGGAAAAAGCACTTTTTGTCTCATATGGACACAAAAGTCAACTCCTATTTTCTCATTGCAGGATATTTGTGCACAAGGATCAAGCTTCCATTTTTCTCCACTGTTGATTAAGTCTTTTGCCTCTTAATATCAATGGTCCATTCCTTTTCATTTCTTATAAAAGGAGAGCTCTCTCCTTCATTTGTATCCATCTCTTTTATGCTAATGTTATGCTATAGGTTTTCTAGGTTATTTGGAGTTTATTGAAGACATTCTACATCAAGCTTTGAAGACTTGCTTTTCATTGTTGCATCTCATTTAGTTGCATAGTTCCTTTTTTTAGTTGCATAATCATGGCATATTAGCTTAGTTTCCTTTTATGCAATAGTTTAGTCTCACATAGCTTAATTAGGAAGGTTGTAATCCATTGCTATTTCCTTTCATAGTTGCATTGTACTTTCATTTTGATAGATTAATCTTGCATATTCATATTAGTTTGCATTTCATTTGCATACTTTGATTCAATTTGGGGATATTGGCATTCTTTCCCTTGTCTTTGGATTTGAATCTCTCATTGTGTGGTTGACTAGCAAGGTCACTAGTTTATAGCTCTAGCTAAGAGAAAATTTATCAAAGTCCCTTGCAACTCCATGCATAGAGAGCTATGAGCCACTTTGTGAGGCCTCGCCTTTGAGAAACCTTGCATGTAATGGTTCATATACGTGTGGTCACTTTTACACCATACATTTCTGGCACCCACCGTGGGGCGACAATTGATACAGGAGATGTTCCAGGATGTTACCATTCTAGATAGGCATGTCAGTTGGGAGAGACTAATAGACGATTTTGGTAGAGACTTCCCGGTGCCATGCATTATGGCATTATTTATCTCACAGATCCTGATGACTGATCACAGTCAGAAGGGATTTCCTCTCGGCTGGGGTAGGTCACTGGTGGACTTAGTAGGGAGACCGTGACGTATGGCATGGGGTCCTGCCATATTGGCAGAGATGTATCATGAGCTACTTGAGGTCGTCTATAGGGACAGTCAGACATGGGCGTGTGGTGCCATCCTAGCACAAGTGTGGGCATGGGAGCACATTGCTGTGATGCTCCCTAGGGTTTAGCCGAGAGAGAGGAGATACCCATATATTTATAGATATGTAGGTTTCATATCACATGCTCATACAAGGGATGTGACACATTACAGGTGGATTCTGGATGAGATGACACAGAAATGTTGAGGTATGGGGTGATGTAGAGGATGAGCTAAGCTATAGGTTGTGTACCTGGCCACTGGTAGGCTGACACTCAGAGATTGTTGAGAGGTTCTGCATCACTCGGGTATGGTGACAATTTGGGAGGTAGCAGTGAGTCTCTATAAAGACCACTACATATGCAAGGGCTACAGATGAGGAGGGACATGGGTGGCTACCCATGTTGGACTATCAGTAGGCTATCAAGGAGATAACTGGGATTAGGAGGGAGCCTTGGGAGTATCTCCCAAACATGGAGGATGCAGGAGCCGATGCAACGTACAAGGTAGAGTGATGGAGGGCACCATTCCCTTGATTCACTGTACCAGATGTAGCACAAGTTTCCCCAGGAGGAGGAGATGGAGGAGACGATGAGGACAGAGGAGGAGGCCAGGTTAGAGAGGTGGGAGAGGGATCTAGAGTTGGTGGCCAGAAACAACCACGAGGTCAGGGCTCAGGGAGTGAGGAGGTACAGAGGCCTTCTTAGGAGTACGCACAGGGATAGGTACCACCATAGATACAGGTAGATCTAACTGCAGGGGATGGTTTGAGAGCCCGCATTTAGACTCTCAAGGTAGAGATCTAGCAGCTAAGGATGGCTATAGCAGTACGAGATCAATAGCTAGCAGATCTAAGATCAAAGAGAGATCAGTAGATGAGAGATCTCAGGGTAGAGATAGCATGCCATGAGATGATAGCACAGGCAGCTACACTAGAGATCTGATGGGAGACAGCCAGAGCTGCATATTATCATAGACTCTATCTCCAGGTAGTGCCAGAGGGTTAGAGAGCACTGTCCTACTCTCAGAGGGTAGGGGCATCAGACTTGGTTCAGGATAAGGCAGCAGCCCCACCTCCTCCATGTCCACCAGCACCACATGATGGCACCAACGCATCCTAGGTCTAGGGCTTAGGCTTAGATTTATGTTAGATGATGCTATTGAGACTTTGATCCAGTTGGGATCTCATTTGTATGGTTTATATCAGTGATGACATTGTACCATGACTTTGCTTTTATATATGAGATATACTGGATGTTTGATGTATCATATTTTATTGTCTCACTTGGATGTGTATCAGTTTTCATATGTATTGTCTTGTCTTACTTCACTCAAAATGTTTATGTATGTTATCTCTCATAGATGTATATTTGATTCTCATATATATGATATAGACTCATGTTTCTAAAAATGACATTTTTTGAAAGATAGACATGATGATATGATTAACCTCTTTTGATGACAGGAGTAGGTTCGAGATGAAAAAGACAAGGAGTGGAAGATGTGATCAAGGAGAAGGAAAGATGAGCATAGTCGACTGACAGGTCCATGTGAGATGAAAAGGAGAGTGTGGTGTTGGTTGAGTTTCCTAAGAAAGTTGAGTTCCCAACTTATGACAAATATGATGGCATTGGTGATCCTCATGACCATGTTAGACAATTTTATATTATGAGCTTTTCTTTTCATCATGAAGACTCCTATTTAATGAGATTATTCCCAAGGAGTCTAAAAGGTCAAGCTATGGAGTGGTTCACCAACCTTACTCCTCCAGTGAAGACATTTAAAGAACGTGTCTTTGTCCAACATTTTTCTTACAATCTATATAGGTCAGTCACAATGCTTGATTTGTGCAAACTCAAACAAAATCAAGGAGAACCTTTTGTCACCTTACAAAGATGGAGACGGTTATGCTCAAATTATCTTAGGAAAATTCCTGAGGAAGAAAGAATAGACCTCATTGTGAGCAATTTAATACCAGAGCTAAGGTATGAGGTCAGCTTAATCCCATTTAATTCTTTTGATACCATGGTAGAAGTGGCATGTCGCATAGAGGATGTCCTAAAAGAACAAGGAATTTTGGCTAGACCAACTAATAACAACAATGGCCAAAACAACAACACTAATGGTAATAAGGACAAAAAGAACCCTTATTGGAACAAAATAAGCAAGTGGTCAATGACGGAGTTGTTGACTCATCTCAACCTAAGAATGAAGGAGTTCTTAATCTCTCCAATGTAGTCCAAGCCATGAAGCTACAAACATCTTCAACACGACAAGAGAATAAACCCAAGTATCAAGCGAGACCTAAAATAGAAAAGAGGCAATTTACCAAACTTGGGGACTCCTATGTAGACATTTTCAAGATGTTAATTGCTCATAATTTGGTGGACCCCCAAGATCCTACAAAGCACCGCATACCAGATCCTAAGCCTCATTGGTGGGATGAGAAGGCTTTTTGTGTCTTTCACAATGGAATTGGACATGATATAGAAAATTCTTTTAAACTTAAGCATCTTGTCTGAGATCTTATTGAAAGTGGATGATTACAAGTTGATGGTTTAACCACTAATGAAGATCAAAAAGCTTTTAAACAACTCTTGCCCAAATATGAGAAAGGAGAGAATTCTAGCAATAAGAATGGCAAGGCTACTATTAACTACACCTACACAAATGCGGAGAATGTTATTAACATGCTCGAAGTTGTTGATGATAACGTCAACATGATGAGAGGGAAAGAGCCTTATGGATATGATGTGGATTTGACTCCTATGCCTGATGAAGGACCCGTTGTGGTCCTAAGAGGTCCTCACTCATGAAGGATGTCTCAACCCCTCAATGCTGTCACTAGGAGTCAATCTCAAGCTCCCATTGTTATTAGAGGTCCTAGCTCTAGTAAATCTAAGCAGCCCATGTCAAAAGGTGCTCTCCCTAAATCTACCATTGGTCCTGATTTGAACTATAACCTTATTGATCAATTACAATGCACACCAATATAGATATCTATTTTTGAGCTTTGGGAATTGTCCCCCTAGGCATAAGTGTGTCCTTGAGGATGCTTTGTGACTGGATAATGTCCCTAATGATATAGATGTAGATCAATTCCAGAATATGGTCAACCACTTGGCTAGCCCTCACTACCTTACATTCTCAGAAGAAGATGACAAGTCATTAAACCACCCACACAATTTGGCCCTACATATAGAGGTTATGATCCACAAGACCCGTGTCAAGCGCATATTGATAGATGGTAGTGCTGGGCTTAATATTTGTTCTTTGGGCTTATTAAAGACCTTGGGTTATTCAAAAGAAGTCATTGATACAAGGAAGAAGATAACTATCAAGGCTTATGATGAAGCAGAACGTAGTTCTAAAGGATTGGTTGTTCTTCCTATTTGAATTGGTCCTGTAGAGAAAGATATTTTGTTTTAGATTGTTGATGCCGGTCCTTTGGCTTACAATATTTTGTTAGGTAGACCATGGATACATGAGATGCAAGTGGTCTCATCTACTTATCATCAGTGTGTAAAGTTCCCTTACAATGGAATAGATGTCTACATACCTGGGGATAGCACACTGTCAGTCAACACAATCTCAGCAGGGTCTCACATTCCTTTGAATAGGGAGGCTAACACTTTTGATAATACATTTGAACAATGCAAGAATAAATTCAAGACCATAGATCTTGGTATGGGGAATTACAAATTGGATTCATTCACAAAATTTCCAATTTCCCCTAGGTCTTATGGCAAACCTTCTCAAGCAATGAAGCCCTTGTCTTCAGCCATGACATTGTTCGATAAGTTTGTGGAATCCTCAGTTCTGATTCAAGAAGAAAAAGAAGAGGTTGTCATTAGGGACTAGATTTACCAAGAAAAGAAATACCTACATAATGAGAATTTTGCACCTTCCCCTAGAGCTTATGGGAGAGGGTATACATTGGTCAAGAATATGGGTTATCCAGGACATAGTCCCCTTAGTCATAGGCTGGATGCTAAAGCTGAACCTCTTAACCATGCCCTTTTTGGATGAAGGAATAAGTCAATAGTTGGCTTAGGTTTTGAAAATAAGAAACAAAAAAGTGTCCCTATCTCAGCTGCGATGAACAGTGACAATGACTCAGACTACACACCTAATTTTTCTAATCAACAAGACATGTCTAATGATTGGGTGCCTTCAACAAATCTCCTTTGGGGAGATTCAAAAGATTTGACAATTGACAGTACTCCTATCCTAGCTACGATGGATAGTGACTATATGAATGCTAGATTGACAATGGAAAGTGTTTCTATCCTAGCTGCCATGGATAGTAACAATGCTAGTGTTAGAAAAGGGGAAACTCTTCCCAATCTTGAGGCTTCTACATCACAAGGCCCAAATAATGATTCAAAAATAGACTCACATGAGTTTGAATGGGACTCACTTTCAGATGAAACCATTGATTTGGACATGGATGTTGTCCATACTTATAGTACTCAACCCAATGTGACCAACGAGCCTAGTGTAGGACTAGAGGATTGGACTCCTTGAATTGCCTTAGTGGATGACTCTTCATTTGGTAGGACAAATCTTGACTCGGGTATCTTAGGAGGGGACTTGATGAATCCCGATTGTATGGTCACTAGAGATAACACCTTCCACATAAACAATGTTGAACCAATCATTGACTTACCGCTTGTTCACTACAAACTAATTAACTGGTCTCAGCGACATCAAGAGCCTAAACTCCTCACTTTTTAGAATGACTATGAAATTGTCTACTATTTGAATGCTCTTGAACCTGTAGTCTCTTCCACTAGTGAACCAACAAAAAGTATGACAGAGCCTGATATTAAGTACCTCAATCTAAAAATAAAAGAAAATGAAAAAAAGAAAAATAGGTCTGATGGCGAAAACCACTTTGTGGCAGTGTCAGAACCAAAAATAGTAAAAAAAAAAGACGTATCTGAGGGTGAAAACCTCTTTAAGGCACCTAAGGATGGGGTACTTAATAACTTGCCAAGTTACTTTCAAGATAGGTCATCAGTTCTTATTGAGCCTATGCAACCAGTGAATGTGAATATAGAAGAGGCTCCCCAAATAGTCCACCTAGCTCAATCTCTATCAGTTGAAGAAAAAGAAGCATATACAAAGTTTTTGCAAAAGAAGAAAATCAACTTTTCTTGGACATATTCAGATATGCCAGGGCTTGACACTAATCTTATTATGCATCGTCTATCTATAGCTCTAGGAATAAAACCGATTAAACAAAAGTTGAGGAAAATGCATCCTCACATAGCTCTCCTTGTTAAAGCTGAATTAGAAAAACTCCTCAGTGTAGGATTGATTAGAGCTATCGATTATGCCGAGTGGATCTCAAACATTGTTCTAGTTTCAAAGCATGATGGATCCATTCGTGTATGCACAGACTTCAGAGACCTTAACAAAGCATGCCCAAAGGATGACTTTCCACTCCCAAACATAGACATGATAGTGGATATGACTGCGGGCTATGAGATATACTCTTTAATGGATGGTTTTTTTGGTTATAACCAAATAAAAATAGCTCCTGAAGATCAAGATAAAATAGCTTTCACATGTGCATGGGGAACCTATTGTTGGAACGTCATGCCATTTGGCCTAAAGAATGTAGGAGAAACATACCAACAAGCTATGACCACAATTTTTCATGATATGATGCATAAGAACATGGAAGATTATGTGGATGATACCTTGGCTAAATCTAGAAAATGGGATACACACCTCGACAATCTGGAAGTAATTCTAGATCGCATGGCATAGTTTCAGTTTAGATTGAATCCGAAAAAGTGTGCATTTGGAGTTGCCTTAGGTAAACTCCTAGAATTCATAATTTCAGCAAAAGGAATAGAGGTTGATCCTGAAAAGGTCCAAGCTATATTAGATATGCCACCTCCAAGAAATGTTAGTCAAATGAGAAGTCTTTAGGGATGACTCCAATCCATAAGGAGGTTTATTTCATAGCTTGTAGATAGAGCAAAACCATCAATAAAATATTGCATAAGGGAGCCACATGTGCTTGGAATGAGGATTGCCAAAATAGCCTTGATCAAATAAAATAGTATTTGGCTAATCCTCTGATTTTGATGCCACCTATTCTTGGGAAACCATTGATTTTATACATTTCAGCAACATAGTCTTCCTTGGGGGCAATGTTGGCTCAATGAGATGACACTGAGAAAGAAAGGGCCATATACTACATCTGTTGTACTCTAGTATCTTATGAGATCAATTATAATAACATTGAGAAGTCTTGTCTTGCAGTAGTGTTTGCTTCTCAAAATTTGTGACACTATATGCTTCGTCATACTATACATTTGGTTGCAAAAATTGATCATCTTAAGTACTTGCTTAGTAAGGCTGCCCTCACGGGTAGGCTTGCCAAGTGGATGATGGTTTTATCTAAATTTGACATAGAGTACATTGAAAGAAAGGCCATAAAAGGGCAAGCTATTGCTGACCAATTAGTTGACTTCCCAATTAAGGATAGTATGCCTATTCAGGTAGAATTCCCAGATGAACACATATTGTATATGACTACCCGCACTTGGAAGATGTTCTTTGATGCTTCCCACATGCAAAATGGATTAGGTGTTGGAGTATTATTTGTCTCCCCACATGGGTACAACATTCCAAAATCTTACAAACTTTTATTCCCATGTACAAACAAATAATATTTCTGAATATGAAGCTTTGACCAATGGATTGAAAATGGCTATAAAATGGAACATAACATAGTTACATGTCTTTGGGGATTCATAGTTAATTATCAACCAAGTCAATGATGAGTATCAAACCAAGGATGATAAATTGGTACCTTACAAAAAGATGGTTGAATCATTGAGATGTTACTTTACATTTGTGACATTTCAACAGATCCCTAGGACAGAGAACAAACTGAAAATGCTATGGCCACATTAGCTTCACTCCTTCAGTTGGAACAACATGAATCAAGATTTGAATTCCTAGTGGAAGAGCTACACCACCCCATAGTTGACTCATCTGAAAGCAATGTCATTTGTACCCTTGTCACACATGAGTCTTCCCGCTATGGTGCTATCTATTTATATCTACATGATGGCATCATCCCTGACACTTTCAACTATTCTAAATGCCAAAACCTCATCCGTAACACCTTTTGCCACACCCTTATGTTTGGTGATTTATATAGGAGGGGTTTAGATGGGACACTTCTTAGGTTCTTGGAAAAGGAGGAATCCAACCAAGCGTTAGTTGACATTCACAAGGGCATTTGTGGTGGACACTCTAATGGTCTTGCCATGGCCCGAAGGTTGCTTAGGGTGGGGTATTACTAGCCCACAATGCAAACTGATGCAGTAGCTTTCTCTAAATCTTGTGAGAAATGTCAAAAACATGGAAACTTGATTCACACTCTAGGGAGGGAGCTAATTCCTTCTATTTCTCACTGGCCATTTCAACACTGGGCCTTTGACCTTGTTGGGAAAATTCACCCCAACTCATCAGGTGGACATAAGTTTATCATCACAGCTACTAATTATTTCACGAAATGGGTAGAGGCAGTCCCTCTTTCTGTTGCCTCAAGCAAAATAGTTTCCCTATTTATTCTGAATCATATTATTTGCCGATTTGGAGTGCCTTCTGAGATTATTACTGATAATGGAAGTCAATTCAAGAACAAGGACCTAAAGCATTTATGCAAGAATTTTAAAATTAAGCAACATTGGTCCTCCATCTATTTTCCATAGGGAAACGGACAGACAGAAGCCTCTAATAAAACCATTCCTAAAATCCTTCATAGAACAGTACACAAGAATGGTAGGGATTGGCACTTACAAATCAATCCGGCACTATGGGCCTATAGAACTAGCATTCATACACCTACAGGAGCTACTCCTTTTGCTCTTACCTATGGCATTGAAGCAGTGTTGCCTTTAGAAGTAGAGATACCTTCACTTAGAATCTCTCTCAAAGGTTTGATTACAGATGAAGATTACCATGCCATGAGGTTACAAGAACTAGAACTTCTAGAAGAGAAGCATAAGGCTTCCTTTAATCACATGAGAGTATATTAGAAGCATATGTCGAGAGCATTGAACAAGAAGGTTCACCCTAGGGAATTTTAGATAGGTGTTCTTGTTTTGAGAGAGAACCCTAAGAATCAACAAAATAGAGAACAAAAGGGTGAGTTTGAACCTAATTGGCTTGGACCATACATTATTACAGTAGCTTTTGGTACAGGTGCATATTTACTGTCGAATGAAGATGGAGAATAGCTCCCTGAGCCCATCAACATTTTGCACCTAAAGTTCTATCGTTGATGCCCATTTTTGTTTGGGGGCATCCTTTGTACATATTTTATTGATCCTAAAAAAATACCAAAAAAATTCATATATGATGCTGAAAAAATCCTAAAAAGCATATAAAGTCTTGAAAAAATAAAAAAAAATAAAAAATGCAAAAAAATTCAAAAAACATAGAAAAAGTGCCTTGGTGAAAACCTGGAAATAGGCGCCTTGCTAGCAAAAATATAAAAAAATGGAAAAAATAAAATAAAAATCTTCCAAGTAGTGAAAACCTGGAAATAGGTGCTACTTGAGGCCTTTGCACCTTTGTCTTTTAGCATGCGTCCTCGACACTAAACCTTTCTCCATCATGACTTGACCTTGTTGCCTTGGTTTGGAATTAGTCTTTATTTACCTATTAGCATAGGTCCTTTAGGTGCGTTTATCTCTTGGGGCATTTCACAAACTAGTGTTTTTCAACACCACGACAAATAGTGTTTCTCAACACTACCCTTGTGTCGAGTGTTTCTTAACATTTATCAGATGTCTTACCCAATAGTCTAGTATGATGCAACGTTGCTCATTTGCAAATGTGATACTCAAAGTTTGACTCTATGAGCAACACACATGCACTTAAACAATCAAATCGTTGAGATATGTTGACTTTATTTTTCTTTGTGTGCTGTCTATGAGGATTTCTTTGATGAGTGGTCTCTCCCTGAGAAGTTTTTGATGATGCATAGCTAGAAGACTGAGGGTATGAGAACATGTTTTCTTTCTTTATCTTCTTATGGGTATATTTTGTTGATCCTAACTGTCATGAGCATTTATGTTGGTCTTACTTGACACTATGGATTGACAAGGTATTATCCTTGACTGTTTTGCGAGTGCATGCTTCTAGTTATCCTGACTTTCATGTGTCTTGATACAAGCATAATCTCACCATATCAAACTTAGGTAATCTCACTGCATTAGTCATCTTGACCTCCATGTCTTTGATGCCTAGGTGGGATTTCCACATTTCTATCTGATAAAGATCATATTCATATCTACATAATTATGCTAGTGTGCATTGTATGATCTTACAATGCTACCAATAATGCTCAATGATGATAATTAGATGTCTATAGGCATTGTGACCTTGCAAGTCAACCACTTTCATAGTAGCTTGCATTATTAGGTTCATCATAGTTTAGTTTTTGCATATTGCATATGGAGAGAGCTCACCTTTTTATCATCTACAGACTAGTTGGTCAACTGTGTTCATTTTCTGATTCTTCTTGATCATATTTTTCATTTCTGGTCTTTCATATCACATCATTTTCTATCCATTTTTGGACTCGAAATCAAAATCCGAGTCACGTTTCCAAGCTTTCTCATTCTTCTACATAGTTGATTGACCTTTTTGAGGCATAATTCTTTGATCTTTGATGGAATTTCTTCCTTTCCATGTCTTCCAAACTTCTAGTCTTTCATTCACCCCTTTCGCTTCCTCTCTCTGAGGTTTCACTTAATCTTTATCCTATATCTTTTTCAGTCAAACCTCATCAACCTGGGGCATATCTTCATTGTTTGATGGTTATCCTATCATGCTCCATCCTTTGATTATGATTTATTGTGACTTGATCATATTTTATGGATTTGCTGTTCTCCTCTATCTGATTTTGATTTTGATTCCGAGGGGGCAGTACCTATGGGATTCTCATCCTTGATTCTCTTGATTTTCTTGATTCAGACATCTTTTGTGAGCTTTTGCTGAAATTTGAGATTCTTATCTCTTACTTTGAATGTCATCCCGAATCGACCTCATGTTCAAAGGCTTTTGTTTATGTTTGTCCGGGTGTGATCCCGAATTGACCTCACATCTGAGTTGTTTTGTGATCCCAAATTGATCTCACATTTCAACTTCATTCTTTGACTACATGTGTTCCCAAATCAATCACACATTAGTCAAAGAGGGGCAAATGTATGCACCAAAAAATGGTCACCTAGACTTTGGGCCCCATTTATTTGATTTATCAACCATGAATCAGTTTTATCAATAATCAATATTTTCAACATTATCAATTTCTTAATCAAATCTTAATTTTGATCATATATTGGATTTTTATCCTATGGGCTAACCATTTTATCCTAAGTTTTTATTTATTTAAAAGAAATATTTCTTCTCCTTTTATTAAATAAAAAGCCCCACCTTTTCCTCTTATCCTAAGTTGCACAAATAAAGCATTATTCTTATTTTATAAAAAGGGAAAAAACACTTTTTGTCTCATATGGACACAAAAGTCAACTCCTATTTTCTCATTCGAGGATATTTGTGCACAAGGATCAAGCTTCCATTTTTCTCTACTGTTGATTAAGTCTTTTGCCTCTTAATCTCAATGGTCCATTCCTTTTCATTTCTTATAAAAGGAGAGCTCCCTCCTTCATTTGTATCCATCTCTTTTATGCTAATGTTATGATGCAGGTTTTCTAGGTTATTTGGACCTTATTGAAGACATTCTACATCAAGCTTTGAAGACTTACTTTTCATTGTTGCATCTCATTTAGTTGCATAGTTCCTTTGTTTAGTTGCATAATCATGGCATATTAGCTTAGTTTCCTTTTATGCAATAGTTTAGTCTCACATAGCTTAATTAGGAAGGTTGTAATCCATTGCTATTTCCTTTCATAGTTGCATTGTACTTTCATTTTGATAGATTAATCTTGCATATTCATATTAGTTTGCATTGCATTTTCATACTTTGATTCAATTTGGGGATATTGGCATTCTTGCCCTTGTCTTTGGATTTGAATCTCTCATTGTGTGGTTGACTAGCAAGGTCACTAGTTTATAGCTCTAGCTAAGAGCAAATTTATCAAAGTCCCTTGCAACTCCATGCATAGAGAGCTATGAGCCACTTTGTGAGGCCTCACCTTTGAGCAACCTTGCATGTAATGGTTCATATAAGTGTGGTCACTTTTACACCATACAATAACTACTATGAATGGAAGTCTGAAATGACAATTTATTTTAGGAAGTTGGGGTTATATAGAGTAACAATGGGTGTTGAAATTGAAGCAACACTTCTTGTAGAAAATATCAAATAGTTCAACAAGTGTGATTAAGCATATGGTACTTTGTGCATGGCCATATCTCTAGATCTTCTCTTTCATGTTGAATCCACTAAAACTCCTAATAATATATGGACAACATTAGAAGGGTTGTTTGGTAAGAAATATGAATTAAGAGGGCATCAATTGGAGAATGAATTGATAGGGTTAAAACCTTGTAACTATGACATAATTCAAGACTTCTTCACAAAGTTGAAGGCTTTAAGATTGTAGTTAAAAGCATGTGGAATTGAGAAGAAAGATTCCCAACTATTTCTTAGCATTCTTTCCAAACTTGGTCCCACTTATTTAGTGTTTGTTTCTAGTTTCTATGCAACAAAAAGTGCCTTAGGAACCAACTATACAATGCCTTATGTTGATGAGTTTGTAAATGAACTCACCAAGGAACAAGACAAGTTGATTCATATGGGCACAATTAAGCCCTGCAAGTCTCATGCTTTGGTTGCAAATCAAGGTACAAGAGAACAAAGAGGGCCTTCTAAGAAAGAGAAGAAACAAAAGTACCAAGGAGAAAAGAAGAAAGAAAAGAAATTGATTGCCCCAAAAGAAACAAATGAGGCATCTACTTCAAAAGGTGATAAGCCAAAGAAGGAGAAAATAATATGCTCCTATTGTAAGAAACTTGGACACGATGAACACAAATGTCTAAAGAAGCAAATTGATCACTTATTTCATCTTCTTGGATTATTGATTCAGGTGCTTCGCACCACATGGCTTCATCAAAAGAAAGTTTTTTCTCCTTGGAGTCATGTTCTATGCCATCCATTCTTTTAGGTGATGAAAGTCCTACTGAAGTGCATGGGAGAGGGTCTATTGGTGTGAGTGAAGGAACATTTAATGATGTCCTTTGTGTTCCATCTTTGTCAACTAATCTCCTATCTGTCTATCAGATCACTGACATAGGCTCTAGCAAGTGGGTTGAGTTTACTCTAGACAAAATGGTTATTAGTGAGATGAACAATGGGTCTACAATTGCAGTGGGAAAGATAGATCATCAGTCTAGATTATATCACTTCTCTCACTTTGTTCTTAATTATCCTTCACTTGCATTACTCACTCACTCAAATGAGGTGAGTCATTTGTGGAATCAACGTTTTGGCCACTTGAACTACCGCTACTTGCAAAAGCTTAGTCAACATAATATGGTTACAGGATTGCCTTCTATTGAATTTTCTAATGGAATTTGTCAAGGATGCATTCTTGGAATGCATCCTAAGGAAAAATTTGATAAAGATAAAGCATGGAGAGCCACACATCTTTTGGAGCTAGTATACAATGATTTGGTAGGACCATTTCCACATCCTTCTTTTAGCAAAGCTAGATATGTTTTAACATTCATTGATGATCTTTCCTGGTATACTTTTGTATATTTTCTCAAACAAAAGTCTAAATTCTTTAAGTATTTTCAAGAATTCAAAGCCTTTGCAGAGAAACAAATAGGGAAATCCATCAAGGTTTTGCGCATCAATAATGGGGGGGAATATGTTAATCAGATATTTGAGAAATATTGTATCTCAAAAGGCATTGATCTTTAACACATAGTTCCCTATACTCTACAACAAAATAGAGTTGTAGAAAGAAAGAATCAGTCCTTAAAAGAAATGGCCAACTGTATTCAATCCACTCCAAATCATTAGCACCTCAGTATTTGGTAGAGGCTATAAATTGTGCATGTTACATTCAAAATTGAGTTCCTCATCAATCCTTGAAGGGAGTTACTGATGAAGGGTGCTCCCCTTAATACCACAAACACATAACAGAAATAGAGAAACAACAACAATAATATGCAAGAACAGAAAATTGGCTTCTTATTATCTCCACAAATGTGGAATTACAAACTTTCAAAATTACACTATGCAAAGCCACATGGGCATTCCTTACAATATTCTGTAGGACAAAGCCTCAAATCAATACCCAAATCTACTACCCAGAACTATTCTGAACTGCCTAAGACAATAATACAGCCTTCCTTATATAGGCAATTATCCACCGCCTGGGAAGGTTCCAGAATTTTTAGCCAATAAGGCCGACCAAACTTAGAATTATTTTATTTTACATTTTATTACATCATAGTCGGCTCAAGATAACCTTTGAAACCCGAACAAAAATTTTGAAGAAAAATATTTTTCGCCATTTCAGGTGGCCCAACTTCCGAAGACCATAAGTCATCACCAGTTGACCCGCTCGGCTATTATAACCCCATTTCGGAAACGCCACAAAGTGCTCTACAGGCTTGACCCACGCAAGCGCCCGTCACCCCAATTCTCGACCTCATCCGGGGCCTCTAAAGCCTTCAAAACTGAGTTCAAAGTTTCTGTACCCTGCTGCCAATACCGAAAATCTTCAATATCTTCCAACATACACTTGATCTGGAAATGAAACTTTACTAGAAGACTTATATGACCAAAATGAACCTCCAAGAAAGAAATTAGATCATTCTGAGCACAGACGAAAATTACCAAAAATAGTAACTTTCCATAAATAGCAGCTCTGCACAAAATAGCCCTTATTGAATACAAAAATAGAAATATTTTTGGGTGATGCAAGATTGCTCTTACACCCAGGATGCTCCTGCATCAGACACCCGGGGTAATTTGAGAAGTGACCCTGTCATGACTCAGGTGTGTAGAGGAAAACAAAGAATTATTCTTCTTTCTCAGTGTCGGAACACATCCTCAGTGTCCAGAAAAATTCCTTTGTCACGACCAAAATGTCCAGCCAATCCTCCGCTATGCTTCTCCTTGATGAGATTCTCCCTCATAGAACTTCGTGGAATGCACAATTGACTCCCTTTGAATAGCATATCGTCCTGGATGATGAAATCCAGCCATTTTGTCCTGTCTAGAGTAACAGGTTCTGTACAAGCTTTCCAAGCTTCACCAAAATCAGGATCCTCTGGATACAAATTCTTGAGTTCCTTGAACCCAACCACTTCAATCTGCATTTCTATCAGCAATAGTTGCCTTCTGCTAAGAGCATCTGCAACCCTATTAGACTTTCCACTCCTGTGTTTCAAAACAAATGTATAACTCTGCAAAAACTCAACCCATTTCAAATGCCTCTGATTCAACTTTCCTTGACTATTCAAATATTGCAAAGCTTGATAATCAGTATACAAAACAAACTCCTTAGGAAGTAGATAATGTCTCCACTTCTTTAATGCCTGAACTATAGCATAAAATTCCTGATCATAAACAGAATATTTCCTCTTGGCATCATTTAACTTCTCACTGAAATAAGCAACAGGTTTACCTTCTTGGCTCATAACAGTTCCTATTGCAGTACCACTAGCATCACAATCTACTTGAAACACCTTATTAAAATCTGGAAGTGCTAAAACAGGTTGTTCTGTAACTTTTTGTTTCAATAATTGAAAACTCTTTTCTGCCCCATTAGTCCACTTAAACTCTTTTCTATCCCCTCTCATTGTTTCAGTCAAGGGACCACAAATACTGCTAAAATTTCTGATAAACTTTCTGTAAAAACTAGCTAGACCATGAAAAGATCTTACCTCAGTAGCACTCCTTGGAGTAGGCCATTCAAGGATAGCCTGTACCTTCTCTGGGTCCATTTTTAGACCTTCTCCTGAAACTACAAATCCCAAATACACTAACTCTTTCTTCACAAAACTGCACTTCTTCAAATTAATCAGCAATTTCTCTTCTCTCAACTTCTCAAATACCATACGAATATGCATCATATGCTCCTCCAATGTCTTACTAAAGATCAAAATATCATCTAGGTAAACAATGACAAACTTACCCAGAAATTCTTTCAGAACCTCGTTCATGAGCTGCATGAAAGTGCTCGGTGCATTGGTTAGCCCAAAAGGCATGACTAACCACTCATATAGTCCTTCCTTTGTCTTGAAGGCAGTCTTCCATTCATCTCCTTCTCTGATCCGAATCTGATGATATCCACTTTTCAGATCTATCTTTGAAAAATACACAGCTCCACTCAAACAATCCATAATATCATCCATTCGTGGGAATGGAAACCTGTACTTGATTGTGATCTTGTTTATTGCCCTAGAATCTGTACACATCCTCCATTCTCCATTCTTCTTTGGTGCTAATACCGCTGGTACAGCACAGGGACTCAGACTCTCACGGATCAATCCTTTCTGTAACAACTCATGTACTTGTCTGTTCAACTCCTCACTTTCTGCAGGTGTCATTCTGTGTGCTGCCTTATTCGGCAAACTCGCTCCTGGGATCAAGTCCATCTGATGACTGATCTTCCTGACTAGTGGTAATCCATCAGGCATGTTATCGGATACAATCTCCTGAAACTCATTCAACAAATCTACAACTTCTACAGGAACATCTTCTACTTTCTCTTTACCAGCTTTTGGAATTAAAGCAAAACATACATGCTCATGCCTCATACCGTCTAGGAATTTCCTTCCATCAACAAATGTTATTCTTGCATTACCACATACCTTTTCTTCGGTCTCCTTCAATGGCTTTAGCTTATGTCGCACTCCATCCTTTGTCAGGGAATAGGTATTCGCACGACCATCGTGTACAGCACATCTGTCAAACTGCCACGGTCTACCCAATAACATATGACATGCATCCATAGAGATGATATCACATAGTACCTCGTCTTGGTACCCACCGATCTTGAACTTCACTAGGCATTGTTCATTGACCATGACCTTGTGGTCATCCTGTACCCAGGCAATCCGATATGGATGTGGGTGTTTCTGTCTCTTGAGCTTCAACTTTGTCACCATCTCTTCTGACACCAAATTGTCAGTGCTTCCACTATCAATAATCACATCACAACATTTACCTTCACACTTGCACCTGGTGCGAAACAGGCTCCTTCTTTGCTCAGGTTCATTCTCACCACTCAGCAGGACTCTTCTGTTAATCAACGTTTCTCCTCTTTCAGCATCTTCAGAATTTGATGATCTGGCATCTTCGTCTACATGTGCAATTCTGGCCTGGCCTTCATTTCTCCTGTCTGTTCTGCCTTGGCGCTGAGGACATTCAAATGCCCTATGACTTTCTTCTCCACAGTGAAAACATGTTCCACGGAAGCCACCTCTTCCAGATCCTTGTCCTCTTCCTCTTCCTCTCTGATCTCTATTATTCTGATCCTGGAAGCGATTGGAATTATTTCCTCGCTGATTCTGACTGCTACTGGCCTCATCCTTCTTTTTCGAATCTTCATTTCGGCCACCATATGACCATCCACCAGATCGTCCACCGCGACCTCTTCTGTTTTGTCTGCTCTCAAACTTCTTGTTCAGTTTTTCCTCTACTTTTAGGGCAAACTGGTATGCCTCTTCATTACTGTTCATTCGAACCAGATTCAGCTCCTCCTGAATGCTTGGCCTTAACCCATTAAGGTATCGGGCAACTTTCTCCTTATCAGCTTCTGCATGGCCTGTTCTGATGAGAAGTCGGTAGAACTCCTCTGTATACTCCTGAACAGATCTTCCTGCTTGCTTCAAACTCTGCATTTTCTTCAGTAGGTCAAGCTCATAATCAACAGGAATGAACTGTCACTTCAATTTATCCACCATCCGATCCCATCTTGTGATTTTATCTTTCCCTCTTCTATTTCGCTCCAACTGAATTTCTTGCCACCAGATCTTCGCATGACCTTTCAATCTGGCCTTCGCAAATTTGACCCTATCAGGATCGTCAACATCTTCATACTCAAAATATTCTTCACATTCATTGATCCAGTCGATCAATTCCTCTGGGTTAAGATTTCCAGAAAATGTAGGAACCTCAATCTTAGGTCTTTTCCCAATCTTAGAAATCGCCCGAAAAAGTCTTTCTTCCTCCTGGTTCACAATTTCAACTTCTCCTTCTTGATATTCTTCTTCGGCTTCATCCTCGCTTTCATCTCTGACATTAAGATTCATTCCTCTGCAGATCTCTTCTTGCAATGCTCGCACTTGTCTCTGCAGCTCTCTAACCTCAGGTGTCACAGCACCAACTCTTCCGCCACGTTCTCGTCATGGAGGCATTTTCGCGATGCGCGCTGAAACCCTAGCCACGGTCCTGGTGCAAACTGCCTCACAGTCGGCGATCTGTTTACACACTCAAGAACTCCTACTCTGATACCACTTGATGAAAGGTGCTCCCCTTAATACCACAAACACATAACAGAAATAGAGAAACAACAACAATAATATGCAAGAACAGAAAATTGGCTTCTTATTATCTCCACAAATGTGGAATTACAAACTTTCAGAATTACACTATGCAAAGCCACATGGGCATTCCTTACAATATTCTGTAGGACAAAGCTTCAAATCAATACCCAGATCTACTACCCAGAACTATTCTGAACTGCCTAAGACAATAATACAGCCTTCGTTATATAGGCAATTATCCACCGCCTGGGAAGGTTCCAGAATTTTTAGCCAATAAGGCCGACCAAACTTAGAATTATTTTATTTTACATTTTATTACATCATAGTCGGCTCAAGATAACCTTTGAAACCCGAACAAAAATTTTGAAGAAAAATATTTTTCGCCATTTCAGGTGGCCCAACTTCCGAAGACCATAAGTCATCACCAGTTGACCCGCTCGGCTATTATAACCCCATTTCAGAAATGCCACGAAGCGCTCTACAAGCTTGACCCGCGCAAGTGCCTGTCACCCCAATTCTCGACCTCATCCGGGGCCTCTAAAGCCTTCAAAACTGAGTTCAAAGTTTCTGTACCCTGCTGCCAATACCGAAAATCTTCAATATCTTCCAACATACACTTGATCTGGAAATGAAACTTTACTGGCAGACTTATATGACCAAAATGAACCTCCAAGAAAGAAATTAGATCATTTTGAGCACAGACGAAAATTACCAAAAATAGTAACTTTCCATAAATAGCAGCTCTGCACAAAATAGCCCTTATTGAATACAAAAATAGAAATATTTTTGGGTGATGCAAGATTGCTCTTACACCCAGGATGCTCCTGCATCAGTTACTCCTTTTCAAGCCTGGACCGATTGGAAACCTACCGTCAAACACTTGTGAGTGTTTGGGTCTCCTGCATGGGCCCATAGTCCAGTAGAGAAACACAAGGCTATGGACCCACAAAGTAGGCCTTGTATATTTTTTGGATATCCAGAGGGTGTTGAAAAGGCTACAGGATTCTCCATCCCATCAAACATGAGCTTTTCATTGAGAGGAGTGTTTGTTTTGAGGAAGATACCTCAAGTTCCTTTTCTATCACTTCTCCATCATCAATTCCTATAGAGACAGTACAATTTCATAATGATTGTTTTTCTAAGGATTTCAATCCTCATGATCCAGATGAGGAATCTTCTTCTTCCACTTTAGATGATGATGATGAGGATCCATCTTTCTCCTCTCTTAGTAATCATTCAGAGGATTATGATTCTCCTCTAGATTCTCCACATGCTCTAATTACTGGACCTCTTTGGGCTAGTCAAACATTAGAATTGGTAGGTGATTGGGTTAGTGATCCTTCAAATGAGAGAAGAACAAGGTCACAATTTGAGCAAGCTCCACATCTCTTCATTACTACAACTTCTGATCCACAATCCTTTTGGGAAGCTTTTGGCATCCTTGAGTATGATGCTACTATGCAAGAGGAGTTTAGTTCCTTAGAAAGGAACCATAATTGGAATTGAGTCTATCTTCCTAAGGGAAGAAAACTTGTTTGATGCAAGTGGATCTATTGAACAAAATTTTTTGCATATGGGTCAATTGACAAGCATAAGGCTTGCCTGGTTGCAAAAGTATTCTCCCAAGTTCCTGGAATTGATTAATCTGAGAACTTTGCACCAGTTGCTAAGATGAATTCCATCTGACTTGTCCTTTCCATTACTGCATCCCATCATTAGGAAGTTCATCAAATAGATGTGAAGAGTTCTTTTCTTCATGGTGACCTTTAGGAGGAGATATATATGGAGCAACCACAAGGGTTCATCCAAGATCCTTCACTTGGTTGTCACCTTCGAAAGTCTCTCTATGGCCTCAAAAAGGCTCCTCGAGCTTGGTATGCCAAGATAGACTCTTTCCTTTTATCAATTGGGTTCACTTAGTTCCATTCTAATCTGAACATCTATATTTTGTAGAAGGATGATACTCTCACCTTCCTTGTCCTCTATGTTGAGGATTTGTTGATCACAGGGAGTCATTCATCCCATATCACGACAGTCAAAATTTCCCTTCATGATCGATTCTTGATGTCTGACTTAGGCCTTCTCCACTACTTCTTAGGGGTTGAGATTACTCAGTCACCTTATGGTATATTGATTAGATAACCTAAGTATGCTCTTGATATGCTCTCTAGATTTTGCATGGCTGATTGTAAGTGTGCACCAACTCCATTTCTATCAGGGGTCAAACATGAGTCTTCTTGTTCTTTACCCTTGGTTGATGCTACCTTGTATTGTCAATTGGTTGGCAGCCTCATATATTTAACTCATGCAAGGAAAGATATTTCATATGCTTTGGGTATGGTCTCTTGGTTTATGCAAGAGCCATATGAGCTACATTGGAAAGTAGCTAAGTGGATTCTTCATTATATCTAGGGTAGTCATAGTTATGGCATTCATTATGGAGCAGGTGTAGATATTGACTTGGTAGGATATATAGATTTAGATTGGGTAGGTGTCTCTCAAGATTGTAAGTCTACTTCAGGGTATTGCTTCTCTCTTGGTTCAGGTCCAGTTTCTTGGTCGAGTAAGAAGAAAACTTCTATTGCTCTTTCGTCCACTGAGGATGAGTATTGTGGAGCAATTAATGCAGCTACTGAGGCCATTTGGCTTTGAAACATCCTCACTAAGTTTGGAATTCCTTTCCAAAATCCAATAGTCATATTTTGTGATAATCAAAGTGCCATTCAAATTTCTTGCAATCCTATCCATCACCAATGGACAAAGCACATTGAGATTCACATGCACTACATTCGGGAGTTGATTTATGAGTAGGTCCTTGACCTTTAGTATTATCTGACATCCAATCAGACTGTAGACATCTTCACCAAACCCTTCACTAAGAGAAATTTCATTTACTTACATGCTTTGCTTAGGGCGCAACAGGTGTCTCCTTCTACTATAGCTTTTTAGCTTCTTTTACTCTCTTTTGGAGAGGAGTTTTCTCCCACTAGGTTTTTCTCCTTTTCTCTAGTTATGAGACGATGTTTTTATTTGTACATGGGTACCTACCATAGTTTTTTTGGGACCCATATGTATTGCACTATTTTACTCACTAAGCTGCACTTAAGGGGGGGTGTTAGAGTAAATGGCTCTTTACCATTTCACTCTTGACTTAAGTTTTACTTAGGTGAACTTATTTATTAGGAGGAATTATTCTTTTTTGGATATTATTAGGAGGATATTGTTGGGTCCTACTTTGACTCCATCTACATCTAAGATGTAGTTGAGTCCAATTACTCCAACTACTTTGTTTGGTAGTTGGTTGACTCCAACTACTGCTAAGATGTAGTTGATTCCAATTACTCTAACTACTTTATTTGGTAGTTGGTTGACTCCAACTACTATTCTCAACCATGTCCAAACCTCCTACCATCTCTTGCCTATATAAACAGGGTAGACCTCTTGTATTTGTAACTTTGGAGATATATTGTATATGCTATGATAGCATAATAGAGATTTTCCTTGATGTATTTATGCCTCTAGGCATATACATTAAGATTGTCTAATAGTGTTATTCTACTTATTTTATTTCTATTTTTGATCTAACACTTTCAATTAGATTTTGGGTTATTTATGTTTATTAGCAGATTCTAACAATAACCTTAGGAAGTCAAATATCAGATCTTGACTTTGAAAGAGAGACAAAAGAAAAAAAGGATCAAATTGATAAAGGAACAGGTCAAACCCTTCAAGACATAGATATAATTTGACTTGAAAAGGGACAAATGAAAAAAAATTGATAAAAATATCAACAAAGTCAAGATCCTTTAGTCATCAACATAAGGCCCCTGAGACTGAAGAGAAGGATGATCAAGGCACCAATTAATTATAGGTTAGGATTGATGAGACAGAAGAAACCTCTGGAGGGGAGTATCATAGCCAGGACATAGGTAGGGGTAAAAAAGTCTGGAGAAATTTCAATATAAACATTGTTCGCATGGGAATTATTAGGGAAGTTGTCTTCCCTTAGATTTTGGAGGATAAAGATGGTAAAGTCTGTAAGGAAGAACTGATAGACCCTGCTTTAGTTGTTCTTAGCGACAAAGCTAGGGAGATGGATATGGACTTTCTTAACAATACCAAAAACAACATGCTGGACTAGTTTTGGTCATTTAAATGGCTATACCATGAAATCGAGGACATCAAGGTTAAAATTCAGGGTAATAAGGAAAAGACCATTGAGAACATGCCTAGCCTGGAAACCAGGCTCATGAACATTGAGACCAAAATGATAAGTTTGGAAAAAACCTTTAAGGGCATGGCAGAGAAAAATCTTAACATCCTCAAAACTTCCAATAAAAATTTAAAGCTGTTGATTAAAAAGATGGAGGAAAAAATGGACCCCAAGATAGAGCTGAGGATTAAGAAAGAAGACAAAGAGCAGATGAAAGGTCTAGGGAAAATAACTAGGACAAAAACTAGGAAGAATAGGGGGAAAGTTGACCCACATGGCTCCCAAGTGCAGAATGCCAAAGATATTATTCAACTGATGGAGGCTCTTGAAAACAACACTGCCACCATCCTCAGGAGCTTGGCTTAAACATTTTTGGTTTTCTTCCTTTTGGCTAGGCTTTTTCTTCTCTATTTTTTTCATGTTTGGCCAAGTGGTGGCCTGTCCTTGCTACTCTATTTTTCTTTACTTCGCTTGGTTTATATGACTTTCTCAAGACTTTAAGTTGATGTGGGTTTCAGGGTCCCTATAAAACCTATTTTACTTAATAAAAAACATAAGGGGAGACTCTAAGACTTGGATTTTGTTTGGACTTTTTGTAAAATTCTCAAGATATCTAAGTGCAAAATGAGGATTATGCTAAAGAATATAGTGAGGGTTTGCAATGAGGACTAATGCAAGGACTTCAGAATGATAACACAAAATGGACAAAGACAATGTAAGCTAAGGTTTTGACAATGGAGCATAATATGAGAAAAAAGAGGACTATGATATGCAGAAAAAGATCTCCTAATCATGCCACAAGGTTCCAAAATACATGGTTATGGAGATCCATAATTATGCTCACAAGGTTTTGTGACAAAGGTGTTTGTGACCAATGGACATTTAGGAAACTTTTGCAATGCTTTGAAAATGTGGTGAGTGTTTTAAAAGTGTTTTTAAAAATTATTGCAATGTTTGAGTACTCACACAAGACACATAAGGAAAAATGATTGTTATAAAATTCAAACAATCACATCATAACCTAGGCTTGAAGGACAATATCCACTAAATTCCCACTTGAAAAAATTTCAACTATTCTTATTCATAATGGATAGCCTAGAAGCTTGGAGATATGGGCTCCCCCTTATAGTACACTCACTTCTTAGATACACCAAGCTTCAAATTCCAAGGGGTATCACTTACGAAGGAACCACTATGTCTACTATGAGTTGTGAAAGTGTGGAATGTCTTCATGGGAATGGGTGATCCCTTATGTTAGTGAATAGAGGGGTTTTGGCCACTAAAACAAAGATTTTAGCATGAGACATCCAGCTTAGTGGGTGGCATGATAAAGTCCCAACCTTGAGAACCAAGGTTTTACACACTTCTAGAGTATTGGAGGAGAGTTATCACCCAACCACCCTATCAATTGGATTATTAGTCACAATTGCACATTTATATAGGAGTTTGAATGGACACCTATCTCTGGCCTATTACCGCTTGAGGTCATCCCTTGACACGTTCAAAGTGAATGTCCTGGTCCAAGATAGGCCTCTCTAAAATAATTGTATGAATTTCTCTTTATCCAAGATCCATGAAGGCAAGAGGAGAGGATACATCCATACAATTCTTAGGGGATTAAAGATAAGAATACATGCCAAAAACTTAAAATAAAATGTTCATTTTGACCACCAAACCAAGTTTTTTCTAACAACTAAAACACACACATAGTTTTGGAAGACACAGAAGGTCTTTGTCAAGAATACTACATCACAATGCGTTAGTATTTTTTAATTGTATCTTCATTTCAAAATTTCTACAAGCTAAAACAAAACATTAATAACACAAAAATTTGCTACCCTAAGTGAAAAAATAGAGATTGGAAACCAGAAAAAGAAGATTTCCTGTAACAGAAAATAGAGACCTTACCTACTACGTAGTTCCAGAGACCAACTGCATAGTTTTACCGAGTGCACAACTTTAGTAACCAAGTCAAATTTCTACCAACTACATAGTTTCAGAGATCAACTGCATAGTTCTACAATTAGAGAGTGAAATCAAGGAGTGAGGACCTCTTATTTAGCTCAAAATTGCACACTAGTCCTAGAAACATGTAAATGTTTGTGATATGAGTTCATTAAGCCATTACTTAGGGTATTTTGAGTGAAATTGGATCAATTATCAATCCCCTAATTAGACTAGATTGATAATTTGAACTGATTAGAGTTGATTGATTAACAATGTGCAAAGTTTGTGTGATTGATCCCTAGACTAGATGAGGTTCATTTTAAAAGACAAATAAAAGTGTGAGGTTCCTTTTGAGCATCCCAAATTGAAGTGTGAAATTCATTAAACACCTTTAGAGTACGTTTTGATCCATTTTAGGGTTCATTTTGAGCCTCAAAGTGAAATAAATGCAAACAAAAAATATCAATCTGTAATGGAAAACCCTAAACTACACGTTCAAGACTCCAACTGTGCAGGTCTCATGACCAAGTGAGTAGGTCTGGGGCCCAATTGCGCAAGCTCTCTAACCAACTATGTACCTTCTACCAACTGTGCAACTTCTCCTACCAAGTGTCAAAATGCTTCACGTGACTTGCAAATGCACAAACACATAAAAAAACATCATAAATGAGTGTTTCATGTCAAGTTCACCAAATGAAAGACCAAAAAAGACATTAGAAAGCATATATGAGAGAACCACAAATCTCATAAACAATATATGCAAATGAATCTAATCTACCATAAAAGACATTTGAAACAAGGATTTAAAAATATGTAAAGAAAACATAAAAAACCCCGTTCAAATTTAGTTTCCATGTTTTCCTAAAATGATGTGACATAGGTCTATGATAATGACACAAGATGCACAAAATTATTCAAAGAAAAATGATAGAAAGAGAATACTAGGATCGTGGTTAGCAAAAAAGAAAGAAATGATCTCAATTTATAGAATTTGCAAGATAAATTACAAATTTAGCAATTAAGTTTGCAAAATGACAATTGTCATAGATTATGGAAATTGACAAATTTGAAAGAGGAAATTCATCATTAATTTGGAAACTTATAACAAATTGAATGGACAATTAGAAATTAGTGAGTAAAAAAAGGGAAACTTTCCATAAACTATGACAAATATGGTAAAAAGAAAAAAAATTGTCATAAACTAAGACAATTATGACAAAAGGGAAAAAGGAAAATGATCATAAACTATGATGATTTATGACAAAAAGAAAAGGGAAGGTGTAGGCTAAAAAAGACAAAGTGATGGCTAGAAGTGAATCACAAATTAAGAGATAAAATCTCATTTGGAAAAAGGAGGAAATTATTGAATTTTAAAATTCACTTATTCCCACAAAATAGAAATTAGGATTTAGGAATTATAAAAATTTCATAAATTAATAATTAGCCAATTAATTAATGTTAAACTAATTAATTGTAAAACTTAAGGAAAATAGATAAATACATGTAATTTATTTATCAAAACTAAGACTTAGAGATAAATTATGAGTTATTTACCCCTAAAGAAGACAAATTAATTTATTTGACCAAATTGCTGATTTTGATGAGGCAAATGATTGATTTTGATGATTTTGATAAAGAGTTTAAATGACTCTGATAATTTTTATAATGACTTGAACTGATTCGAAAAGGATTGATTAAGTCAAAATGAGGAAAAATCAAAGAGAAATATTAGTGAATTAGGGAAAAAAATTAGACATTGAAGACATGTTAAAAAAAGGGTAGATATGCATTGACCATTTTTTAGTGTCTATAGGTGGACCTATGATTATTAGATTTTGTTTCTAGTTATTTTGAAAACTATTTTTAAATGGCAACTTGTGGAACTGGTGGACCTCTGCTTATTAATTTCATTCCCACTTTTCTTCAAAACTATTTTTAAACAAAATGATTAATAAAAAAATTTCATATATAAAATGTAGAAAAATGAAGAGGCAAATAAAAAGAGGGAAAATAATTAGTAGAGATAAGTGTCATTTTTTCTCAATAAGAAATTGTTATTTATTTGCAGCCCCTCTTTTCTTCAATACTTATATACACACCTTTAAAGATATTGTACAACCCAACCCAACCCAACTTTCTATAATTTATATTTAATATACATATTTTTTTAATAATCTATTTACTAATAGTGCTATATTTGAAAACTTTTAAAATTTTTATTACGCTGTAGGCGTTTTCATCTAAGAAAGGCTGGGCTGATTTTGTATGATCAATGCTTACAAATTGGTGAGAGCCCAATGACGGACATTGGGAGCTCATAGGCCGTCCATCCTGCAGCAGACAATTTGATCATTTTCACGTACCATATTAATTTTGTTTTGATCATTTTTCATTCCCCTGCAAATGTGACCCACATATTTTGTTCACCTGTCCACTGCTCTGTTCTGACAGATTTATTTCCAATCTATATCATTTACTTCTTCGATGGCGTGCTAGATTGAAATTCGACACTCATCAATATAAAAATATCGTGAGGCTAGCTAAGCAAACTCCATCACATCGCATTAGTGAATTCAACTGTATTAACCTGTATCAGTGTGAATGACCTCAAATTCATTGCCACCTCTTTGTCATTTATTGTGCATTTATTGCATTTTCTATGGAATGCTCTCTACACCGCTGCCTTGTCGCCTCTTGTTCTATAAATTTAAAACAACTCTATCAAGTTTTAATACCTAAACTGAATATCGCAAGGCAAGTCACAACACAGAACATCAAATCTTAAACCTACATACTAGAAGGGAAGGTAGTGGAAGAAAGCTCACAACACGTAGTCACAATTACGGTACTCTTTCCCATTTTGTAGCCTTCTTTCCTCTTCAACAATGTCATTCGCTCCTGTTATCATTTGCTCCTTCAAAATAGAAAGAGTTTTCTACTAGTTATGAACATTTGTATTAAAAAGGAATAACTGCTAACAAATAGCCCAAAAAGCTTTGCCCTAAATAGAAAAACTATTTGAGTTAATGTTATTTCAATAGATATAAACTATAGTTTACGAAAATACTTATCAAAGCTTAAGATATTTGCTTTGCATTGCACAGTTTCCATGGGAATTTCCCGAAAATATAATCTAGATTCCAATTTCTCAAATTCATTATTCTGTTACTTGGTAAGTGCATATTTTTCACTTAAATAACGGATCAAAATTCCCGAAAACCAAAACAATTCCATTGTACGATAGTTATTTATCCATAGCAAATTCCTGTTAACCACCCAAAAATTATTTAAGTCCATTGCATAGTAGTTGTATTACAGAAGAATGGTATGGCTTAGTACAGTCCAGCAACCCATGTGCCCTAAATTTAAGTTTATCTCCAGCAATCGTACAGAATTGCAGGACATTGTTTCTCTTTCGTATTCTGCTTTCTTATAATTTGAATACAATTGCTCCTTCCATGTAAACACCCTTTTTGACAAAATTGAGGAAATGTGAATTAACTCTCGAAGGTGAGAAAGCCTTTTATCCCAAGAAAGTTAAGGGCATTTTTCTCTTGATCAATCTAACACAAACATGAAATCCAAGCTTTCTGATCTAACATCCGATATAATTGTGTGCATGGTTGCTAGCAAAAGAGTCTCGGGAGGGCCTCATAATTCTGAGGATTTCAAAGAAGGGCATGAGCTGAAGAAGATGGTGCACAACATACAAAAAATTGATGAGAGATTTCAAACCCATCTGCGATATGTATGACCCACAATTTGTTCTTTGAGAGATTTCAAACCCATCTGCAGTATATGGCAATCCTAGATTTTTTCACAGATGAAATTTTAGAAATAACTGCTAACAAATAGCACAAAAAACTTTGTCCTATATAGAAAAATTGTTTGAGTTAATGATATTTCAATAGATATAAACTATAGTTTAAGGAAATACTTATGATGCAATAATGGTCAACCTAATGTTGAACTGTAATGCTTGTATTGTCTATTGAACCCATCAAACATTTTGTTATATCATCTGGAAAGTCACAACACAGAAAAAATAATATATGATATATGATATTTATGAGAAAATCTCCTGAAAATATGTTTGTAGAAGTGCCCTTCTCAATGCCCAGGAGGCACAAGAGCCACACATCCGCAAGAAACTTTATTAACCTGTTCTTGTCCATTAGAAATTTGCTTTATTTCCTTTGTAAGAAGAAGATCATTATCCTCAAATATTGTATCCAGTTTCTTATCAGACAGACGCCTTTCTACTCGAATGATCTCAGGAGGCAGAGTCTCTATCACACTCTTTCCACAAAATTTGTCAGAAGACCAATGGTTGCCAATTTCTCATAGGCCTCATTTCCTGTATCCACACAAAAATGAAATTAACTGATTCAATCAAGTAGGACATACAACTTTATAGATTGCAGATTTATAAGAAAGCTTAACTATGTAGAAAAGAAAAGATGCATGGTGGACAAAGGACCAAAAAAATAATAAAATTGATAGGCTCACTCTAGTGTGACTACATCCTAGGACTAGAATGATCCCAGATCACACTGAGACACATAATTCTCACTGACAAGATTTCCATTGTGTGCCACTGCAAAAAATACGAACCTGTAGCCTGCCACAAATGGCTGCACATTCCTGGCCTCCGATGGCCCTACAGTCACGTATCTCACATGACTGATGGTAGAGTTTCCAAGTAGTTGGCTTAGCTTGAATTCATCACCATTAACTGAGCCTCAGTTCAGCCCCTAAATTCCTTTGTGTTTCTATGCTTGAATCTTCCTGCACCGGTTATAATAGCCAAATTTCTGCCTAGGAAGCCATCTCCAGTAGCAGGTGTTGGTGGTCATATGAAACCATGGTTGGTTTTATGAATAGGGAGTGTCAATGTTAGCCTACACATGGTTTTACAATGGTGATGCTACAATAGTGTAGACTTCCACAAAAAACCTGAATAGCAATATTGAATCCATTTTAATTGCAACTAATCATTAATCATGGAATGGACATTAAAGGCATAGCACTGGTATAAATCACTCAGTCCCAAATTGACATGCTTGGCAGGCATGCAGCTGCATGTTGTGAGGTTTCACACATCACCACAAAATATTTGGGGACCCCCCATTTTTTTTGAACTCGCCTTGGCTTTTTCCTCTGGATCCCAATGCCTTGATTAGGCCCTTTGAACTTGGAAGATTGATTTGGAATGAATTTTTAAACTAAGCGTTTGATTTGTCAAAATGAATTGTAAAACGAAACTAGAATTCAAATTTGACGAAAAACAAAAGCTTAACTAATGTGTGAATTTTGGCTTTTATTTTGGCACTTGACTTTGGCACTTCGAAAATTTTGAGTTTTTTTTCCCTTTTGAGATTGTGAATTTTAGTCTTAAAATCAATTTGTTTTACCATGAAAAATATCAAATCTGGTATAGAATTTGAAAAAATTGAGTTTTAAAGTGAAAATCTGAGCAATAAAATGGATAATCTGCTTAAGGGAAATCAGAATTTTGGCAAAAAATTGAAAATTCCAGGCATTGAAATTTAAATTTTGGGCATTAAAATAATAAATCTGGGCTCAATCACCTTGTGAAATCTAGATTTAGGTCCCTAATTTTGAAAAAAAATTTGCATTGAAAAATAAAATCTGAGATCTTTTAATTGCTGAAATCTAAGATCTTCATTGGACCATTCAATAAATTTTAAGGAAACTTGCAAATGGTGGGATTTTCAATTTTCCAAAAAGGATATGGGGCAAGCAAAAATGATAAATCTGGAAATACATTGTATCAATTTTTTATTTTCAAGGCAACCATTATTTTGCATTTTCAAAATTGAATTTGGGCCATTTCAATTAGGTTTGGGGTATTGTGCATTTATAAAATAAAAGCTTAATATCTTCAGTAAAAGGCCCCATGCAATTTGTTAATTTCGAAGCTAATTCTAAAGTTGTTTTTTTTAAATTTTGAATTTGTTATTGCTTTTGCCAAGGTCAGCCCCCTTAACCAGCATTAATTTATTGTTTATTTTTGAAATTATAGGTCTAGGTCGGCCCTAGAATTGGCAAAACGTGGGGTATAAAAACAAGGCAATCTTCTTTCATTACTCACAACTCCAATTTTGTTTCTTCTTTGCTACTAAAGTAGCGATAATCAGGGGTCCAAGGCAGCGAATCTTCATCATTTCATTTGGCATTTCCAGCCCTCATTGGCAGTGACTTGAGGTTTGAAGGTGGTGTCTTTGGCTGGAGTAGCGACCTGAGCATTAGAGGGTGATTTGCAGGGCAGTCTAAGGCCCTAAAACAACATTTTAAGAGGAAAGAGGAGCAAATATTAATTGTGGGTATTTTGAAGACCTCATCTCACATATTCTAGCCTCCAAAATTCAAATTTTTAAGGGCAAAACATTGGCATTTTTATCAAAATCCAAAAATCAGATTATTGCGATCTTAAATGATGGAGGTGGTTTGAAGAGCCTAATCAGGCCCTAGAACAATGTTTTAGAGCAAAAAGGAAGCAGCAGTTGGAGTTAGACATTCAAAGGGCCTCTTTCCAATGCACTAGACCTCTAATTTCAAATTTCTAAAGGCAATTTATTGGCAATATTTAGCAGATCCAAAAATTGAGATATTGCAAAATCATTCTCAGAAGTTTGGCAAGGGAAAGAGGAGAGTTTGTTGAGTGGAAATCACCATTTCTAGATTTTTGTGATTTTCAATTTGACAAGGGGCTGGAATTCTCAGATTATCAAGCATTTCCAGATTTTGTGGGCATTTGCAAGTTTGATAGAGGGAAGAGATTTCAGAATTTAGGTCCATCATTTCATTTCCATAATTTAGGGGGCCAACAATTTCAAAATTGCAAACTAGGGCATCCGAAAAGTTGATAGAATACAATGATTTTGAGTGAGGTGGATTCCAAAATTTTGTTGATTTGCAAGGTGCAGCATTTTTTTCATAGTGGGGTCCTGAAAGTTGAGGGGGCTTGCTATTTGATTTGAGCCATGAATTTGATAGAGGGAAGAGGACATCAATTTTCCAAGGTGAAGGACTCCGATTCTACCCAGCCATGCTATAGGAATGAGGACAATTTGCAAATTGGTATGTGGTTTATTTTAACCTATTCTCTTTAATTGTTATCTTGTCTTTGGTATTTGTTGTTTATGTTGAAGACTAGTTTCAAGAGTAGAGTTAGGTGTTTGGTTAGTAGGTTGATTACTCGATTGTATTGATTAGCTTTTTTCCCTCAAGTTCTTGCTTGCATTCCATCATTTTATTTCATCATAGGAGGAAGATTGGAGTGATAAGTGTAGTTCATCTCATAGGAAATGACAAGGAGTGATAAGTGGTAGTTCCACCCCTAGGGAGAAGATTGGAGTGATAAGTGTAGTCCATCTCTTAAGGTAACAATGGGGAGTGATAAGTGTAGTATTCCATCCCATTAAGAAGAAGTTTGGAGTGATAAGTGTAGTTTCACCATCATTGTAGAAAAGACGGGGAGTGATAAGTGTTTAGGATGGGTGATGCCAATGCAAGCAAGTAACCCAAATGAATTAATGCTGAAATAGGAGACAAGGAAGTCATGATACCCAATTTCAACTTTCGCTCAAAATTGAAACACGTTGGAGACACCAACATTGGTACCCTTGACTTGATTCAATTAAAAGAGTGGTTGAGAGATAGCCAATCCCCTATGGCGAGGATTAATCGGTATAGAATTGTGCAAAAAAAGGTTCAGTCTACCCCAGCAGTGGATATGATACGACAGAATTGGTTACACAAGTCATCAAGGCTCACAAAGTTAGATTGCAAATCAGAGTGCAACGCCTTCATCATGCTTCTTAGCTAGATTCTAGGCTCTACTAAAGGTACACAATTTGATCCTTGGATGTTTTATTTTATTGAAGGAATTGAAAATGGTAAAGGAAAATTGGTTGGATTAGGATCATTAGCATGAATTTAGATGTTGGTTAACCAAATAGAGGGAGACTAGATGAGAAAGCAGCTGATAAATTTAATGATTATTTCAAATCAAGAAGATGGGTGGATTGTGGAACAATCAAGGAGACAAAATCGAGGCTGGTGCCCCCAAAATCCAAGAGTATTGAAGTAGAAGATACATGCATGCAAATCAAATCCAAATAGGAAGGTTAAAAATGGCAAAGTATTGAAGTAAAGAGGAAAGTGATTGAAAGGTTGAGAAGGTCAAGTTTGATTTCAAGGCGGTGGCTAAGAGCAAGGCTCTTAAATTGCACAAGGGTTCACATTTAGGAAAGCCACCGAGGTCAAGGCAAGATTACCCCAAGTGCATGGAGACCTCACCCTTTCGAGGTCAGGACATCAAGTACAAGCAAGTTCAAGAGGTGGTGAGAAAATTTTTAAGGACAAGCTCAAGCATTTAAGGCTTCACCTCATCTCAAGGATTAATGAACTTTATAAAATAAGGTTGATGAGCTGGAAATTTCATGTGCATACAATCAAATCATGCCAAGTGTCCTATATTTTCATTGGTTGACAAATTATTGTAATTTTCTCATTGACCCACAAAGTTGGTGCCCTCATGTAATTGGTTGAAAGATGGTAACCCTAATTAGGGTTTGTGAGGTTTAATCTTGGCCCTTGATTTTGCCTCTTAATCTTGGCCACTCATTGTAATTTTGAGCCTCTATATAAGGCCATGAACTCTCATTTGTAAGGGGTTGAAGAAAATTGTTGCATAATATAATACCAAAATTGCTTCTTTTATCATTGTTGTGTCTTGCATGGTGATTAAGAACACTTGGTGTTATTGCATGGTTTCTATTTCCAATTGTTAGAGATAGATTTCATTTCAATTAAGTTGTTAAAGCATTTTCATTTTCAAGAAAGTGTTAAAGTAAGAGTAGTGATAGATGGTTAATTGTATGGTGACATTGGTAGATGTTTGATAGGGATCCTATACTAGGCCACTAGCATCTTGGCGGCTTGTCAAGAAACCTTGCGTGGTAATCTAGTCTTCTTTCCTTAGAATCATTGCATCTGTGGAGGTAACGCCGCTGGCATGTCCTCATTAGGTTGATACCCGTCCATTTGCCAATCTTTCCATCCTTAGGAGTAGAAGTAATCAATAGCTTAGTAGTTGAAGTTGATAATCAAAAGTTGGAAAGTGAAGTTTGAGAGTTTGAAAAGCAAAGTTGAAAGTGATATAAATTGAGAGATCATTTGAAAAGGTTGCAAAAAGCTAGAAGTCTTATCATCATCATAGTAAGAGTTGAGATATTTTCAAGTGAACAATGTAAGGTCGTCAACCTGATTATCAACAAATCACATTTATATAACTGAGTTAGTATCCACAGGTGTAAGGAACCTTGGAGTATCCTTGTATACTTTTCAAGATAGGGTTGAGTGTTTGGTACGCTGTATCAAGTATTCAATTGCTATATGTTATGTAGTGGTACAAAACTCACATCAACACTACACAGATGGAAGGAACTGAAAAGTTTTAGATATGTGGCAATCGATAGTAGATGTGTCATTTCCTCCTCCCTTCTCTAAATTGTCTTCGCCAAACCCTAGGTCTACGTGGAAAAACTTGCCCTAATCTTGACCTACTTTCTCTTACAATAAGTAATCTTTGTGAAAATGGGAGCAATATTATAAAAATTTATTATTTTAATATTTCTCAATATTAATTACGATTTATTTTTATATAATATATATTAAATATTTTCTGGTTGAAATGATTTTAATCGTCTTGCACCAGTGTTATAATACAACACATTTGCCAAATTTAGTAGAATAGGGTCTTATGTTAATGGCAGTTAACACTGGGAAACTGGACAGCTGCACAAAACAGCTGTTTGCAGGGGAGAAACTACTTACTGCTGAATGATTTTTTCCAGATTGTTTGCTGTTTAATTTAATATCACATAATAATTGCAACTCAATCTAGATGAGTCTTATTCAATCTAATTTTCTCTATAAAAAATCTTACAAAATCAAATCTTTTCAAAATAATATGTTATCAAATCAAATTTCCTCTCTAGAAATCATAGAAAATTTTCACTTCAACAAAAAAAACCAATATTTTTAAATTTACTTCCTTATTATAATAGATTGGAGAGCATGCAATTTAGGTTTGTCTGATTTTAAAGAAATTTCTCTCCAGTAGGCAGGGTTGCACAATTGTCGTCCCCTGCAAACATTCCCACCATAATTTTTCTCTGTTATGTTTTTTACTGGTTGATCTTCTTGACTGCTGCCTGCCTTTAATCTTTTATCAATTTCTATTTAACTTAATACCGAATCAAATTTGAAATCAAATCCTATCTAGATTTTAAATTTGAAATAAAATCATGTCTGAATGTTGATTAGATTTAACTTGATATCAAATCATATTTGAATGTAAAATCGTCTCTTCCTATAACATCTAACAATAAATTCTTCAACTTGTGGAAACCAGGGCATTTTGGTTATTTGTATTTTAGAGTTCTTGCTTAAAAAAAAAATTTCCTCAGTTCTCCAATGCAATTGGCATTAATTTGATTTAGGGTTGTTACAATCAAGCATTTGGCTGTATAAAGGAATCATATGCTATATGATTGAAAAATAAGAATAAGTTTATGGAGGATAATTTTATTTGTAAATATTTATCCATTATGGATAATTTTATCTAATATGGCCATGGTAATGATTTTCTAGATCAATTGTACCTATGTTTGCAATGATCTGTTTATACATTAATCTGGGTGCTTAATTTATACCTGTACTGCCGTTGTACTGCTTGCACACCATATTTTAGATTTCATGATATACTGGTCCAGAATTCCACCATAATAAACACATGGAAGCATTTCAGAACTTTATTTATTTTACATATAAATTAAAGTTTGAATCAATTATATTTCTAATTGAACTTTAAATAAATTTACATAATTATTTAGTTTAAATTTCTTAAAATTATATGCTAATACAATTAAAACTACAACTAAAGGCAAGTACTAGCCACTACGTGGCACCTGTTTTTGTTAGAAGCATCTGCTCAATATTTTGTGACAATTTGTTGAGCTAGTGGCCCAATGGATGGTATGATATTATTTTAAAATCAAAATTATAGTCTTATTTCTTGCAAATAAATATGAAAACAAAATTGTAGGCAAATAAAAAGGAGATGGGAAATAAATGGTGAAGACGTGCCGCTTTTGTCAATAAGTAGTTGCTCCTTTTTTCGAGCCCCCCCTTTTTCTCTATAGATCACCCCATGTCACCATGCGACTGCTTAATTTAAGCACTGGGAGTGCTCCCATGAAAATATTTAATTAGCCGGAAAGGATAAATTGGAATCATTTTCACAAAAATAGAGAAAGATTCTAAATTATTATTTTCCTATAATTAAAAAGTTGCGTAGGAACACTGAAGTGCTTAAAATTAAGTAGAAATTGCACTTAAACAACCACATGTGGACATGGGGTTAGAACATTTGTATTTTTACAACTTTACCATTTTGTGTGAAGAATAATTAGAATTAATTTTTCAACTATTAATGAGGCCTATTAGTAGGGGTTGTCTAAATCCTTTATTTGGGAAAATTCTTAGATATCTTGAATTAACTTCTCTTGTGAGGTCAAAGAAAAATAATTCTATTGTAGTTTTCTCATTTAAAACCATTTATTTTCACTAGTAGTCAAATCTCATTTCTACATTACAATTTTTGTTAGAAGTTCCATATAAATACTAAAGTTTTCATTTTTATACTTCTTAAAAATATTTTCTTTGAAAATTATATTATAGAAAAAAATTATAAATTTATTTAATATTTTATTTTTAAAAAATATTATAAATTTTTAATTTTTAATTTTTATTTGATTTATATAAATTTTCATGAAAAATGATTAGTTTTAATGAAAATATTTAAGATAAATGTGAAGGTAGGATGGAATAAAATTTTAATCAAAACTTTGAAGATTATTCTTCTAATATTTTTATTTATAGAAATTCCCTTTAGGAACTATTGGCCCCTCAACCAACTTTACATGGACATTAGTGATCTAAGTCATTCTTTGATACAAGAGAACTATTACAGTTTTTTATTTGCTCAAATCAAAAGTAAGAACAATCTCCTCAAGATAAGGTTCTAGATATTGAAATTCTTTGAGACTATAAATAAATTGGTGGAAAAGCATACTTTGGAGATTCAAGACAAGATTTGGATGGTGAAACTTTCATGTAGTGCTAGTTGGATGCTAACACTTGAAGTTCTCTCTTAGTAGTTTGAAAGCATTGTAGTGATCTTAGTTGGATGTTGTATAGAATTGTACGATTTTCTAGTTGCACCCTTCATTGGAAATGTAAATATTTTTAAAAACTGGTCCCATGACTAATTTAGTAATTGGTCTAGAAATCTGTCATTTCTTGATGATTATCATCATGACGTTAGTATGGTTATTGTGGGTAGTCCATATTTTCCAATTTTGTGACTTTGATTTTAATTTTTTTTATTGTGGATGATTATTGTTTGGTTCTCACTTGTAGAATATCATAACAAAACATCAATATAAAGATTTATATTACAAAAATAAAGAAATATTTTTTTATCATCTTTTTCATATATTAAATTCAATAGATTGGTTTTATTAGATCCATCAATTTTTCAGTAAGGGAATAACTTCCCACCCAACTAACTAAATCAAAAACTAACTTATTACATGTAAACTTTAATTTCCTTTCAACCCTGCCTTAAGGTTTACATTATGAAAAAAGGGGGAAAAGGGTATCAAGATCAACCTAAACTTCTCTATCTAGGAAAATATCTTGATTATCCAATTCTTAACCAACATCAATCCAAACTTCTCGATCTAGGAAAATATATAAACCATCTAATAGTACATCAACATGAAAGCAAACTCCTCGTGTAGGAAAATAAACTAATCAAACCAAAACTCAACTATCCATAAATAGTTTATGGATTCAACCATCCATATACCAACAACAACTCACCAAGTTTGTGGATTCAAATATCCACAAACCAACAATAACTCATAAAATTTGTGGATTAACTGTCCAGAAAACCAATGCATCACTACATGAACTCTCCTCTTAGAAGCACTAGTGATAAACAATATGCTTTTCACACAATGAATCATCTGCAAATAAGAAGCTAGCTGAAGATGACAAACGTTCCCCCCACATCTATTTTCTTTGACCTTTGGGTTAGTGCAAGATCATGGGGGGGCAAAACATGGTGATGTGAAAAAATAACATTTTCCATCTGCCTAAAAATGAAAAAATCCTTGATAGCTTTTTGCTAGGTCTGGGTGTCAGTACACATAGACAAAGAAAACACCTAAGCAAAATTGGTTTATGATATATATGTAATAAATGATATATAATATATAATGCATAATGTATAATATGTAATGTATAATATGTAATATGTAATGTATAATATGTAATATGTAATGTATAATATATAATATATAATATGTAATATAATATAAAATATAAAATATATAATATATAATATATAATATATAATAGATAATAATTATATATTATATATTAAGCAATCTTAAAATAATGTTATATGTTTATATATTAAAATATTGTTAAAGAAAATTCACGGCCCCACGAGTGCCACAATTATATTTAAAAATTGCATATTTTAATATTCAATATTGGATATGGATATGATATCAGATCCCTGCACACACACAGATATATATATATATATATATATATATATATATATATATATATATATATATATATGTATATGTATATGTATATGTATATGTATATGTATACATACATATATACATATACATACATATACATACATATATATATATATATATATATATATATATATATACATACATATACATACATATATACATATACATACATATATACATATACATACATATATATATATATATATATATATATATATATATATATATATACATATATATATACATATATATAGATATATATTTACATATACATA
>BSBK01015092.1:25000-44762 GCA_027943335.1 Chamaecyparis obtusa | reverse complement strand
CAAGCTACGTGAAACAAATTACCAGAGGTCCACAGAAAGATTATAGCTAACTGACCAAAGTGAGAAGCAAAAATCTTTTGATAAAGGCGCTCTTCGGTAATATCATCATGACTCTCAAAGTCATGTGCAGTAGCAATACCAAACCAAATACGACGAGTAGTTGGGTCCTGGGCCAAGCCTTGGCTGAACTTTGGAAATCTTGATGCCATAATGCTTTATCCTCCTAGCCATTATCCTACTGCAATAATTCTTGCTAGGAAGAACGCCCATGTCGTGGCGATTCCACCCAGAAGGTAATGAGCTACTCCTACAGCACGTCCTTGAACAATACTCAAGGCTCTTGGCTGGATAGCAGGAGCAACTTTTAATTTATTATGGGCCCAAACAATAGATTCAATAAGTTCTTGCCAATATCCACGGCCACTAAATAGGAACATTAAACTAAAGGCCCAAACGAAATGAGCACCTAAGAATAAAAGACCATATGCAGATAATGAAGAACCGTAAGATTGGATTACTTGAGAAGCTTGTGCCCATAGAAAGTCACGGAGCCACCCGTTAATTGTAACGGAACTCTGCGCAAAGTTTCCTCCTGTAATATGAGTTACCACTCCCTGATCACTTATACTACCCCAAACATCGGACTGCATTTTCCAGCTAAAATGAAATATTACTACCGAAATTGCATTGTACATCCAGAATAACCCTAAGAAGACATGATCCCAGGCAGATACTTGACATGTTCCTCCTCTACCAGGCCCATCGCAAGGAAAACGAAAACCAAGATTCGCTTTATCGGGTATTAAACGAGAACTGCGAGCAAATAAAACACCTTTAAGTAATATTAATACAGTCACATGGATAGTAAATGCATGAATATGGTGCACTAAAAAATCCGCAGTTCCTAATGGAATAGGTAACAAAGCCACTTTGGCACCTACTGCTATCAAATCACCACCTCCCCAGGTTAAGCTGGTGCTTGCTGTTGCATCAGGAGCTGTCAAACTGGGTGCTAAAGCATGAGTGTTTTGTATCCATTGAGCAAAGATAGGTTGTAATTGGATAGCAGTATCTGAAAACATATCTTTAGGGCGTCCTAAAGCACTCATAGTATCATTATGAATATATAGACCAAAACTATGGAAACCTAAGAAAATACATACCCAGTTGAGATGTGATACAATTGCATCACGATGTCTCAGAACACGGTCTAAAAGATTGTTGTATTGAGTAGTCGGATCATAGTCTCTTACCATAAAAATAGCTGCATGTGCAGCAGCGCCAACTATGAGAAATCCACCAATCCACATATGGTGCGTGAACAGAGATAGTTGGGTACCATAGTCAGTAGCTAGATATGGATAGGGAGGCATAGAATACATATGATGAGCTACGACAATAGTTAAAGATCCTAACATAGCTAGGTTAAGAGCTAATTGAGCATGCCATGAAGTAGTTAAGATCTCGTAAAGACCTCTATGTCCTTCCCCTGTAAATGGACCTTTATGAGCTTCCAAAATATCCTTGAGGTTATGACCAATAACCCAATTGGTTTTATACATATGACCAGCGATTAGAAAAAGAACTGCAATAGCTAAATGGTGGTGTGCAGTATCGGTCAGCCACAGACCCCCCGTTACTGGGTTCAGTCCTCCACGAAAAGTCAAAAATTCTGAATATTTCGACCAATTCAGAGTGAAAAATGGGGTCAATCCCTCAGCGAAACTGGGATAAAGTTGAGCTAAAAGCTCACGATTTAAAATAAATTCATGAGGAAGTGGTATCTCTTTAGGGTCCACTCCAGCATCTAAGAGTTGATTAATAGGTAAAGAAACGTGTATTTGGTGTCCTGCCCAAGATAGAGATCCAAGTCCTAGTAACCCTGCTAAATGGTGGTTCAACATGGATTCTACATCTTGGAACCAAGCCAATTTTGGAGCAGCTTTGTGATAATGGAACCAACCAGCAAAAAGCATTAACGCTGCAAAGATTAATGCACCAATTGCGGTGCAGTAAAGTTGCAATTCACTAGTTATTCCGGATGCTCGCCAAAGCTGGAAGAGACCAGAGGTGATTTGTATTCCTCGAAAACCTCCACCCACATCTCCATTCAAAATTTCTTGGCCTACTATTGGCCAAACTACCTGAGCACTGGGTTTAATGTGAGTAGGATCGCCTAGCCATGCTTCATAATTGGAGAAACGAGCGCCGTGAAAGTACATCCCACTTAGCCAAATAAATATGATGGCTAATTGACCAAAATGAGCACTAAATACTTTGCGAGAGATCTCTTCCAAATCATTAGTATGGCTATCAAAATCGTGAGCATCAGCATGTAGGTTCCAGATCCAGGTGGTAGTATTGGGTCCCTTAGCTAGTGTCTTTGAGAAATGACCGGGTTTAGCCCATTTTTCAAAAGAGGTTTTAACAGGATCCCTCTCCACTACGATCTTTACTTCTTCCGGTGAACGAATGGTCATTGAGTTCTCCTCTTTCCAGACGAGACATGAGAAAAAACCCGCCGAATTTTTGAAAAAAAAAAAAAAAAAAAATATATATATATATTCTATATATTCTAAACTCGTCCCTCTCTTTATTTGCCAGTTTAGAACTGGAGCGACTATGATACGGAAGTCGCTTTGAGGCAGGTGTTCAAATTTATTATGACATATCTGATAGGTGCTTAATGGACCGTTACGAGATATAAAACTTTTCCGCCCAGTGGTAAAAAAGATATATCAATATGATACAATCCTTATCTTCATATCCAGATTTATTTATCCATATCTCTGGACCCATATGTTACAGATCACTTTTATGATTCAAAAGAACTTTGAATTGATGAATATTAATGAATCTTTCATAAATTCTATTTCTGGACGGGATTTACTCATAAAAAGATTTTTTGAACAATCTATAGAAAGTATTCTTTTTTATATTTTCTATTTTTTGATAATGACAATGCAATAAGAGAAGCTAATTCGCTCGAATAGTATGATAAATTTCAGAATCTTGACAATTTCGCAGTATAGTAGTGGGGAGATTTTCATTCTCCAAAACGTCCTGTAATCTTTAACCGATTTTGTGCTTCGATATAATTGCTTGGAGCAAGCGCTATAGCTTGTTTCCAATATTCAGCAGCTTGATCAAACCAAGCTTCCGCAATTTCAGGATCTCCCTGTTGAATGGCCTGTTCTCCTCGGTCGGGATAGATCAACTTCTCAAAGTTTTCTTCCCTTAGAACCGTACTTGAGAGTTTCCTACCTCATACGGCTCAATTAACTATTCTTTAGTCCTTTACCCAAACTTTCAAAATAGGATAAATACGTTCAGCTTAACCGAAAGAACAGAATGGGTCAATGACATGAGTTTCAAACTTCACTTTCGATAAATGATCAGGTTTTATCTTTTCTCCCACCCTAAAAAGATGAAGTATTAGAAATAAAGAGATCTACTTCAGATTATCCAGATAAAAATCTTTTTAAGAGGTAACTATCTATGTTCTGTATAGAAATTTTGAATAATACTTTCCTACCAGGAAAGTACTTCACGTCTTTAGGATCTGATGCTACACCGCTGCTCAATAACCTAGTAAATCAACTCTATTACATTACATAAATAAATTCCTTATTTTTGCCCATGAGCAGATTTGATCGTATCAGCCCGAACTTTCAATAATTGATCTTTATGGTGCTTTCTTCCATCAATTGAATTGATTTTTTTATCCATAGACTATCCAGGCTATATTTACCCATTCATATTTGGGCTCCTATGAGGGATATTCTTTTGACTACAGCTGATAAAAAACCGTTGTTTTGGACGGTGCATATGTAGAAAGCCTCTTTTTTTTTTTCGTACTAGACGAATTCATTCTATAGTACAGATAGCCGCACGTAATGACAGATCAAGGCCGTATTATTAAGAGCTTGTGGTAAAGACGGGTTTCGTTCTAATGCTTGGAAATAATATTCTAAAGCCTTAGTATGTTCCCCATTACTTGTGTGGATAAGACCTATATTATATAATATATAACTTCGGTCATAGGGGTCAATTTCCGGTCGCATGGCTTCATAATAATTTTGTAAAGCTTCCGCATATTCCCCTTCGGATTGAGCTGACATTCGTTACGGTCGTTCATTCAATTGAAATGATCTCCGCTTCAAAACCGTACATGAGAATTTCACCTCATACGGCTCCTCCTAAGTAATCAATTCAATTGACAAGAAAAAAGATTTTCCTTATGATTATGAATTAACAGGAACTAGTGTATTTCCAATGAATCTCTAGCTATCCTTCTTGCAAAGATTTTTTTTTCTAAATAACCAAGTATTTTAGTTTAGCACTAAAAACATAACCTCTAACAATTTCTTTGTCCTTAACGCACTGTCTTTTACGGGAATTATTCACTTCAACAGTCTCCGATGGTTCTAGCGGTATCCGAAGTACAAACGAGATGGATGTTTGTTGCCTCAACCATTCTAACTAGCCCTTCATAAAAAGGTCATATTATAACGAAGCATTTGTGTTGTCGATTTTAACGCGTAGTGCTTTTTCCCCTATGCACACCTATCATATAGATTTGATCATTAACATCTATGTAATAGATATAACCTTTCGCTCAATACTAGAATCTCAGAAGATCAAAGCATCTAAGGCTGCATAAATCGGGGATACACGACAGAAAGAATTGTTCTATTTCTAAAACTCACCTTCACTAAGCGTAAGTTTTAACTTAATAAATATCCCGCCATTCTACGAAACGAGAAAAAGTAGAAAGAACAAAAAATCAAATCACACCATCTCTGTAATAGGTAAATGCCTTTTTCTCCCCTGAAGCCATTGGGATTATCTGCAATAATATATCCGCTACAATTGTGAAAGTCTTGTCGATAAAATTGTCATTTCTCTGAGATCTAGGCATAGTTAATTAATAAATTTGATAATTTCTTTCATTCCCCATACGGAAATGATTCCATGAACAAAATTATTTTCCAATGCACAATAGCATAATAAATCAATTTCCTTATGATCGCAAATATGTAAACTGAATAAAGAAAAATTGGGAATATTTGAAAGAGTTCATTAAATTGATTGATGAACAATCAAAAAAAAATTTGAGAAAATGTTTATATCTATATAATGCGAATCTAAGAAGTTTCGCGCTCGTTTGCTCATGACCCCAACGATAAAACGAGTAAGTAAACGGCAAATTGGTGAACATAAAATGAGAAAATGATGGTTGTGTTTGTGCATACTTATTTTATTCTAAAACATAGAATTTATTGAGTATATAAGAATATAGTCATTATGATAGAATTTGTATCATTATGGTACAATTTGTACCATTAATTCTTACCGACCGAAGAATTATTCTTAATATATAGGATCATTATGGATCAATAGATCTGGCTTAATTTCACAATTGGATCGGCAATAAAAACCCGAATAATCTAACAATAATAGGATTAGATCGATGAAAAATGAAAATATCTTGAAATAAGAAGAAAATAAGTTTGGTAAAATACTCTTTTGTCTTTATTCATAAATACTTGACTTATGCAAAAGTCAAGTATCACTTTAATAATTTAGAAAAGACTTGTTGTTTTCATTTTGTTGACAAATAAAGGATCGTGTAGGAAAGATGGCTGAGCGGTTCAAGGCGTAGCATTGGAACTGCTATGTAGACTTCTGTTTACCGAGGGTTCGAATCCCTCTCTTTCCGTATATTCGTATTCTTTTTTGCATCGTTTTCTCATGAATCTAAACCCAATAGCATGGTTTCATTTTCCCACAATCTCCTTCCATTTCGGAATAGAGAAAATCAAAAATATTTGAATAATATTGACAATGACATTGTCATGTAACATACAGAGGGACAGATGTGCAGAAATCCTTTCTTTTCATTCCCTTTCAATTGGGAATAATTTAAACTCGACGGGAATAGTATTCTACGACCAATAATTCATTAATCTTCAAACCGATACGCTTATTATCTATTATTTTTTTGACTAATCCACTATATTGTGACTTTTGTTTAATCCGATTTAAATGGGGTGGCACCCTCATTTTATCCTTCTGAAAAATATCTATATTTTTATTAATTATATTTCTCAATCCCTGTTTTTCTTTTATAGAGATTAAATCTTGGGGTTTGCAACGATAACTTGGTATATCTACTATACGACCATTGACCAGGATATGCCTATGGTTGACTAATTGTCTGGCTTCAGGAATAGTAAGCGCCATACCCAATCGAAAAAGGATATTATCCAAGCGCATTTCAAGTAATTGTAATAGAACCTGACCTGTTGATCCCTTGGCTCTTCTAGCAATACGAACATATTGAAGTAATTGGCGCTCTGGAAGTCCGTAATGAAAACGTAATCTTTGTTTTTCTTTTAGACGTACAGGATATTTAGAAGGTTTAAGAGGTTTAGAATGTTTTTTTTTAATAGGCTTTTGAATTCTGTTGGGTGTTTTCTTACTTAGTCCTGGTAAAGTTTTGAGACGCTTTATTATTTTTAAACGAGGTCCGCGATAACGGGACATAAAAAACTCCTTATTTCAAGAAATGAACAAATAATGTTGGAAAGAGGAATAATATAAACAGCACGAATATTGGAATGATTTATAGAGAAACAAATTATCTTCAATTTTGAAAATATTGTAGAGAGAAAAAAAGATATGTTTCAATCATTGATTTCGTTTCTAGTTGAAACGAATCATGCTACGACAGACCCGGCGGACCGACGATCCGAAAAGGAAGAGTCTTTTCCTTATTTCATAGATTTTAACAATCTATGGTTGATAATGGTAAGAAATGAAAAGAATAAAAACGAGCCAGCTATCGGGATCGAACCGATGACCATCGCATTACAAGTGCGACGCTCTCACCTCTGAGCTAAGCAGGCTCATATGCATGCAGTATGCAGTCACATACTTATTGGCTGAAATTAAAAGATCTCTTCGAAATCGCTCGAATTATAGCGAATCGAATTATAATAATGCAATTCAGATTAAAATGAAACATTGCGTCAATTTATATGAATTGATTATTATAAAACAATAATGGGGCGTGGCCAAGCGGTAAGGCAGCAGGTTTTGGTCCTGTTATTTCGAAGGTTCGAATCCTTCCGTCCCAGGTGGAACAGTATTATTGGAAATAAAAAAAAAAAAGACTCTATTTATAGAACGGAAATATGATTTCAATAAGATCTAAATAAAGAAAGGGATATTTTGCGGTATAGGATGGGAATACAGATAACAACATTACATCAAAAATGCAGAAAGAATATAATGCTCATGCAAATGCAATAATTGATGGGATATTATGATTTCGTTCTACAATAAGGGGATATGGCGGAATCGGTAGACGCTACGGACTTAAATTTTTTGAGCCTTGGTATGGAAACTTACCAAGTGATAGCATCCAAATCCAGGGAACCCTGGGATATTTTGAATGGGCAATCCTGAGCCAAATCCGATTTCTAGAGACAATAGTTTCCTTTCCGAGAAAGGGATAGGTGCAGAGACTCAACGGAAGCTATTCTAACGAATCAACATAATTTGGATTGGATACAATCCATTATTTACATAATGTCTTTTGTATTTTATTGAACGCTTGAAAAAGCGTTATATATCACCAATAAACAAAAATAACGATTAGAGTTCTAGGTTTGTTTTGAAAGAATATGCCTAGCTTCAAATTGATTGAAATTGAAGGATTTTTCATTCCATTTTTGTTAATTGGACGAGGATAAAGATAGAGTCCAATTCTACATGTCAATGTCAACAACAATGAAAATTGGAGTAGGAGGAAAATCCGTTGGTTTTATAGATCGTGAGGGTTCGAGTCCCTCTATCCCCAGGTTATCTGTTTTATTTTCGATTTGTTAGATATGTTCTTAAGAACATAAGAAGTTATCATTATATGATAAATTTGTGTCTGCTTCTCTTATATATACATCTGTGTATATAACTGTATATAACATATAATAATAATATATATATATATATATATATATATATATATATTATTATGTTTTTATTTGTATCGTTGTTTTTACTCATTCAAATGCTGTCTTTTACCTTTTTTGTTTTTAGTTGACAGGAGTTTGGTTACTGTGCTAGTATGATGCACAGGGGAACAGCCGGGATAGCTCAGTTGGTAGAGCAGAGGACTGAAAATCCTTGTGTCACCAGTTCAAATCTGGTTCCTGGCATATATATTAATATACTTAATATACTTTTATAAGTATGAAAAAGGATTAGTAGACCTTAATAATATAATGATTAGAAAATAACTAATAATAATATTGATGATTTACGAATAAATAATCATCAGTGATTCTATGTTATTGAATCCATAGGGAGTTGGTCCAAGTTATTTCAAAGGGGATAAAAAAACGACTTGAAATAACTCGAACTAGAGAGCAATTTTCTCTATTTCATTCGTATTAATATCTTCTCGTAAAAAAAAAAGAACTAGGCCTATTCGATAGTTTCCAATTCCTTTGGAAGATTCAAAAAAAATGATTACGATTAATAGAAAGATTGAGAAAAAATAGCTTCTACCTTAGCATTATATAAAAATAGAACTAGATCGGGGTAAAGACCAATACCTATGATTGGTAGAAAGAGACAGATCAAAATAAAAAGTTCGCGTGGTCCCGAATCTTTAAAATAAGGATTCGGGACATTCAAAACCTTATATCCATAGAACATTCGACGTAACATAGATAACAAATAAATGGGAGTTAATATCATTCCAATTGCCGCTATTGCAGTAATAATGATCCGAAAGGTCGAAGAATAATTATGATTAGTAATTATACCCAAAAATATCATAAATTCTGCTACAAAACCACTCATTCCTGGCAATGCAAGAGAAGCCATTGAAAAGCTACTGAACATAGTAAAGATTTTAGGAATTGGTATAGCGATTCCTCCCATTTCATCAAGAAAAAGAGTACGTATCCTATCATAACTGGTTCCTACCAAGAAAAAAAGTGCAGCACCAATTAATCCATGAGAAATCATTTGCAAAATGGCTCCATTGAGACCTGTATATGTCATGGAACCAATTCCTATAATTACAAAACCCATATGAGATATTGATGAATAGGCTATCCTTCTTTTCAAATTGCGTTGACCCATAGAAGTTAGAGCTGCATAGATAATTTGCACTGCTCCTATTATAATCAACCACGGCGAAAACAAAGAATGAGCATGAGGTAGCAATTCCATATTGATCCGAATCAACCCGTATCCCCCCATTTTCAATAGAACTCCGGCCAAAAGCATACATGTACTATAATGTGCTTCCCCATGAGTATCCGGTAACCAGGTATGGAAAGGGAAGATTGGCAATTTTATTGCATAAGCGATCAAAAACCCTAAATATAAGAGTATTTCAAGTGCGATGGGATAATCTTTTTTAGCTAATAATTCGAAATCGAATGCTGGTCCATGAGATCCATAGAGACCCATACTTAAAGCTCCCATTAAGATAAAAATGGAACCACCCGCAGTATACAAAAGAAATTTTGTGGCTGAATAGAGACGTCTTTTTCCCCCCCACATGGATAAAAGTAAGTACACAGGAATTAGTTCCAACTCCCACATGAGAAAGAAAAGTAGAATATCTCGAGAAGCAAATAATCCCAATTGGCCACTGTACATTGCCAACATCAAGAAATACAATAATCGCGGATTTCGAGTAACTGGCCAAGCAGCTAAAGTAGCTAAAGTAGTTACAAATCCCGTTAATAAAATAAGTCCAATGGAAAATCCATCAATTCCCAGTTTCCAATGAAAATGAATAAGGTTTATCCAGTTATAATCCTCTTCCAATTGGATTAATGAATTATCAAAATGATAATGATAACGGAATATATAGGTCATTAAAAGAAGATCTAATAAGCAAATACCTAGAGTATACCATCGAATCATTTTATTTCCTTTATAGGGAAATAAAGGGATTAATAACCCCGCAGATATGGGCAAAATAACAATTATTGTTAACCAAGGTAAATTACTCATAATGAAGAGAAAAGAGACTTTCGATATCAAAACCCATGCTTTCATTTTTGGGTCGAGTATGGGTTTTGATCAGTGAAAGAGGAAAAGGAGAATGAAAAATATATATGGGATGAATCTAACTATTTTTCTTTTTTGATGGATCAGTAAGCTAGACCCATACTGCGCGTTGTTTCATGCCATAAATAAACACGTACACTTAAGAAATCCGTTGGACAAGCCGATTCACACCTCTTACAACCTACGCAGTCTTCTGTTCTTGGAGCAGAAGCAATTTGCTTAGCTTTACATCCTTCCCAAGGTATCATTTCTAATACATCTGTGGGACACGCTCGTACACACTGGGTACAACCAATACATGTATCATAAATTTTGACTGAATGTGCCATTGAATCTAAGAACTCTATAAAAACTGTTTCATTGAATAAGATTTTTTAATATATGGCCAATGACGATATATTATGAATATCAAGCAAATCAATAATTGTATTATCGGTGATATAATGAATAGATTCGGATTCTATCTGTTTGATTTATAAAACAGACAGATTTGACCGAATCTGGTCTAATCGTGTTAAACAGATCATTTGAATAATGAGTTAAATATGAATTATGCTCTTGATTGATCGTAATACTTATTTGAAATCTCTAGAAAATAAAAGATCTAGATCTATTTTTAGAGAGACAAGCCTAGTATCCATTTGAATAGTAATAGGTATACAAATTTCTCGATCTCTATTACCATTTTGACAAATTAAATTGATCGATACGAGTTGATTTTCTGTTACGATATATTGCCAAAACAATAGCTAATCCAATAGCTGCTTCAGCAGCAGCAATAGCTATAACAAAGATCGAAAAGATATCCCCCTTTACTTGTCTACTATCAAAAAAATCTGAGAATGTTACTAGGTTTAAATTAACCGCATTGAGTATTAGCTCAAGACACATAAGTGCTTTAACCATGTTTCGACTTCTTACTAGTCCATAAATACCGATAGAGAATAAATAAGCACCTAAAATAAGCGCATGTTCGAGCATAATAGAGGAACTCCTCATACCTTGATCTCTTCAGATACAAACAAAAGTGATAGTTTCTAATTTACCATTATCGAAAGAAAAAAAATGATACGATGTCGCACGAGAGCTTTCATTTTCAAACTGTTTCTTCTCGACGAGCTATAGTAATGGCTCCTATAAGAGCAACTAGAAGAATTAGAGAAATAAGTTCGAATGGAAGGAAAAAATCAGTGGATAAATGAGCCCCAATACGTTGAATATTGCTTGTTAAATCTCGTTCTAACATTTGATCTGATTTTTGAGTCAGAGATATTCCGAACCATGATATGTTCAAGATAATAGTAATTAACGAACAAAAAAGACTTGTACAAACTATTGAAGTAATGCTATCTCCGACAGTCCAGGGAGGGGCATAATTGGGAAATTTTGGATTATTCATCAACATCACGGCAAATAGAATCAAAATATTAACAGCTCCTATGTAGATCAGGATTTGTGCAACAGCTACGAAATCCGCATTCAGTATAATATAGAAAAAAGAGATACAAATTAGAACTAACCCCAATGAAAGAGCGGAATAAATTATATTAGTAATTAATACTACTCCTATACCTCCTAATATAAGACTTAGCGTTAGAGGAGCCAACAAAAGAATATCATATATCGATTCAGATCGATTCATTATGTGTACAATAAGTTTGAATATTATTTCCTCCCATTCACTAAATAAAAAGTTACCCTATTTACCTATATGCTATACTGGATTTGTAATTTCATTTGATATGGGCACTGATTAATTAATCTATAGATCAATAATAGATTCCGATCAATCACACATGTGACATTATTAATGGAATGTCAATAGAATTATTCATTAATTACTGATTTGTCAAAAAAAAAGATTTTGTTTATTAGATACTCTTTGATCGCAGCGCAATCTGAATAATCGTAGAAATTATTGAATCATAAAATTTGTCCGTAGTTTCTTCAGACATACTAAGTTAATATGTTATGTTGAGCTCGGAATTGTTTGAATTGTTAAATCTTCAACAACGGATATTGGTAAACGTCCTAAAGCAATATGATCATAATTTAATTCATGACGATCATAGGTCGAAAGTTCATATTCTTCAGTCATCGCTAGACAATTTGTGGGGCAATATTCGACACAATTTCCACAAAAGATACAAATTCCAAAATCAATACTATAATTTTCCAATCGTTTTTTCCCCATATCTATTCCGACTTTCCAATCCACAACAGGTAGATTGATCGGGCATACACGGACGCATACTTCACAAGCAATACATTTATCAAATTCAAAGTGGATCCTCCCGCGAAATCGTTCTGATGGGATCCATTTTTCATAGGGATATTGAATAGTAATAGGTAAACGATTCATGTGATATAAGGTAACAAAAAAACCTTGCCCAATGTATCTCGCAGCCTGTATTGCTTGTTCACTATAATTCATAAACCCAGTTACCATGGAGAACATGTGTAAAATCTCCTTGAATAATCATTTCATAGAAATTTCTTTCTCTTCATAGATTTGATCTATCAAATTTGGATATATTGCAAAATTGATAAAAACCTCTTCACGAAGAAGAAAAGAGAGTTAGTTACAATAAAATAAGTTGGAAAGAGGCTGTTAGTAACAGATTACCCAAAGCAATAGGTAAAAGAAATTTCCACCCAAGATCCAATAATTGGTCCATTCTTATCCTAGGCAAGGTCCATCTTGCCGTGATAGAAATAAATAAGAACAGATAGGCTTTAGCTAATATAATTAGGATCCCGATTGTTATATTAACGACCCCGCTAATTCCAGAAATAGAATCCCATTCAAAATGTTCCAGAATGGGTATGAATGGAATTGATAAGTTCCATCCGCCCAAGTAAAGAACTGTCACAAAGAATGAAGAAGCTAATAGATTTAGGTAAGAAGCAACGTAAAATAAACCAAATTTGATACCCGAATATTCAGTTTGATAACCCGCTACCAATTCTTCTTCCGCTTCGGGTAAATCAAAGGGCAATCTTTCACATTCTGCCAGAGATGAGATGAAAAAAGCTAAAAACCCTATAGGTTGACGCCACAAATTCCATCCTAAAAAACCATATCTGCACTGTGCTTCAACTATATCAATTGTACTTGAACTATTGGATAATTATAGTCGACAGAAACATCACTGTTTTCATCTCTATTCCAAAACCGTACGTGAAACTTTCACTTCATACGGCTTCTCAATGGTCATTAAGAAATAAAGAAAAAAAAGCACCAGATCATAAATTGAACCAATGAGATTCCGTCTGCTACAAATAATAGGAGCTTTTGAACCTATCTTAACCTTCAGTATTTTTTTGCCAGAGAAAGAAAACTGTGTAAAGGATTACTTCGTTCTGGATAGCCATTTTTGATTTAAGTAGATAGAAACATATTGTAGATCGGGGTTTTGGGGAAGTACCACTTGATCATCCCTACCAATGTCAAGTCCTTATTGTTATCCCATTTCTATGGAAATATCTTTGGTCTAGATATCAGTTTCTTTTTTTCACTAATCTTTTTTATATCTTGGTGTTTCTCACCATCTACCTTTGCTTGATTTTTAGTATATATGACAGTAACTTCATACTTTTCTTTTGTCCTTTGCCTCCCCGCTATTGGGCCCCGATGACTAATATATGAGCTGGGGTACACAGTTTTCACTGATTGTGCATGCTCTCACTCTTGTACATGGGGGATGGGACTTAATCATCTTACTGCAAGATTTGTAAACTGTTTGATCTCACCCATATGACTATCTAGTTTTTTGATCGGAATATTCATCCCATTCACTTCTGTTTTTCCCTTTTTTAGTTATTAATAAAAAGAGGGAAAAATGAATCTCATATTCCAACGAATCACACGTAGAGATATAGATAACACACATAAAGCTAAAGGAATTTCATAACTAATAGCTTGAGCAGCAGCTCGGAGACCACCTAAAAAAGAATATTTATTATTGGATCCATATCCTGCTATAAGCAGTCCAAGGGGAGCAATACTTGAAATTGCAATCCAAAAGAAAACGCCTATACTAAGATCAATTAAAACAATGTGGCGACCAAAGGGAATTACTAAATAGCCTAAAAAAATAGGTATCACTACTACTGCTGGACCAATACTAAATAACCAAATATCCCCCCTAGATGGGATAATATCCTCTTTTAGCAGTAGTTTTATTCCATCCGTCAAAGCTTGAATAATTCCCAAAGGACCGGCGTATTCAGGTCCAATGCGTTGTTGTATTCCCGCAGATATTTTTCTTTCGAGCCATACAATAACTAATACTCCTATCGTAATTCCCAATAGAAGGATAATTATGTCAATTAGAATCCATATAAAACTATATATTTCTTTTGAAAATCCCAATCGAGAAAATAAATTGATAGCTTGTTCTTCGAGATCTGCTATATTAATCACCATTTTAACGATCAACCTCTCCCATAATGATATCTATACTACCCAAAATCGTCATGATATCGGCTAATTTCATCCTTTTAACCAGTTGAGGAGGAATCTGCAAATTAATAAAACCAGGTGGTCGGATTTTCCATCTCCAGGGAAAAATGTTATCATCTCCTATAAAAAAAATTCCTAATTCCCCCTTGGGAGCTTCTACTCTCACGTAATGTTCTTGTTTTGATAACTCAAAAGTAGGGGAAGGTTTTTTACTAATAAATCGAGATTCAAAATTGTTCCATTGCGAATCTTTTCCCTTATTTAAACGTCGAACCTCTAAATTCTCATAGGGACCTCCCGGAATTATTTCTAGGGCCTGTCTAATTATTTTTATAGATTCTTTCATTTCTCCGATTCGAAGCAAATAACGAGCTAACGAATCTCCTTCTTTTTGCCATTGGATTTCCCAATCCAATTCATCATAACATTCATAATGATCCACTTTACGAAGATCCCATTGGATTCCGGAAGCTCGTAGCATGGGTCCTGATAAACTCCAATCTATTGCTTCTTCTCTACTAATAATGCCTACTCCCTCAACTCGTTTTAAAAAGATAGGATTGCATGTAATAAGTCTTTCATATTCTGTCACTTTTGGAAAGAAATAATAGCAAAAATCGAAGCATTTATCTACCCAACCGTAGGGTAAATCTACAGCTACTCCTCCAATACGGAAATAATTATGCATCATTCGCATGCCCGTGGCAGCTTCAAATAAATCATATATCATTTCCCTCTCTCTTAAAATATAAAAGAAAGGAGTCTGCGCACCAATATCAGCCATGAAAGGTCCAAGCCATAACAAATGAGAAGCTATACGACTTAACTCTAGCATAATCATTCTAATATAGCTGGCCCTTTTAGGTATTTGAATATTTTCCAATTTTTCTGGTGCATTAACCGTTATTGCCTCTGTGAACATAGTAGCTAAATAATCCCATCGTGTTACATAGGGGAGATATTGAACAATTGTTCGGTTCTCAGCAATTTTCTCCATACCTCTATGTAAATAACCTAATATAGGTTCACAGTCAATAACATCTTCACCATCTAGAGTAACAATAAGTCGAAGAACACCATGCATTGATGGATGATGAGGACCCATACTTACCATCATGAGGTCTTTCTCCCTAGCAACCATAATCATAACTCTTCCCCGGTTAAAAAAATCAATGAGAACAAAAGAAAGAATGACTCATTAGGATCCGGAATTTAATAAAACATAATTTCTTCAAATTTCGTTCAAAATTAACGCAGTCCACGAATATCTAATTGATCGATTAAACGTTTGTAACGAAGTCTATCTTTCTTGAACAGATAAATCAGAAGTCGTTTACGTTTACCCACAATTTTCCACAAACCTCTTTGGGACGAGTAGTCTCTTCCGTGCAGGTCCAAATGTTCAGTAAGTTTTTGAATTCGACTGGTTAAATAACATACTTGAGATTCAACAGATCCTCTTTGTTCTCTAGGAATCAAAGAGGGACGAACAGACAATTTTTTGATCATAAAAAAAATATTTCCAAGTTCAATATTATTGATTTAATTTAGAGTAAGAAAAAAGAATGAGATCCATTTCTTTTTGTTCATGGTCTATATATTCCTACGTTTCGATCGAATTAGAATAAAGCTACCATATCAGCAAGATTGAATGTCGGAGTTTATCCGGTATTATTCAAAAGAATGATACACTCTCCTTTTCCATTGAGAAAGAAAAAAAGGGATGACGGAATGATTAATAAATTCCCGATCTTTAAGATCAAAAAGAAGGGCTGTAGTGGATTATAGAACCGTGTCCCTTGATCTTTCCAAGTACCTCCAAGAGACCCTAGAGATTCCCATTGCTCCTCTCTAGGGTCTTGGAGGGTGTACTATAGTTACACCACTTCCTCTAATTTATTCATTATTTTGGGGATCTTCTTCATCCGTTCCTTTGCTAAGGTAGGAAGAAAAACCCTTGGGTTTTTTTCCCATTAGTAGGTCTCTCGGGAGGTTCAGTAGGTCTCTCGGTATGTTCGGGCTTGGTCCTATTATTTTCACCTCATCCTTCTCACCGAAAAAAAACTCTCTTAAAGAAGAATAACTCGTAACATAAGAAAGAGCTTTTCTTGCGTCCGAATTTGCTTTTTTTCCTCCAAACCTTGTTACGATGCTGTTTTTTGGATTTAGAGGTGCGTTTTTTTGGTACAGCCATAATATTTTTATAGTTCAATTTTATTTAGAAAAAAATATCAAATTTTTGAATATTCTATATTTTTTTATTTTGTAAACTTCTTATATTATATATCTTTAAATTCAATTCATTTTTATAGTTTAGTTCCATTTTATTTAGAAAAAAATGATAGAATATTCTATCGTTTTTTTCTTGCATTTTGCAACCTTATTAGAGAATATTTACTAGTAATAGAAGATCCACGATACAAATTGATAACAATTATCAATTCTTACATACGTATATCGAATTTTGAGTAAATGAAAACTATGTCATTTTAACAGATTCAATTATTTCTCATCTTAAGAATTCCAATTGGTTTAATTTTCTATTCAATTCTATTCTTAATACTACTATTGATCTACAATAGAAAATTTCATAAAATAAGAATGTGTGTGTACATGACTAATAGCTCAGTACCTAGACTGAAAAAGAGTTCCTTCTTGCTCATCTTACAAATATTTGATTAGTATCAGTATTGACCGGTGCAAATCTTTTGCAGAAAAAAGATGAAAAAAGGTCACAATAAATATGAAATCGATAGGATTGCATCCCATATTCTATCGTTCTTGTTTATTTATGATCTATCGTTTTTATTTTATTCTCTTCAGGGTCTAGTGGATTGGAAACCAAGAATGTGGAATATCAAAATATTGAGAATAATGATTTAATCTTCCTATGGAATTTATATACAAATATGCTCGGGTCGTACCTTTCCTTCCGCTTTCAGCTTCTGTACCAATCGGATTAGGATCCTTTTTTTTTCCAGGAGCAACTAAGAGTGTTCGCCGTACATGGGCTCTTATTAGCATTTTTCTGTTAAGCGTAGCTATGTTTCTTTCTTTCAATTTGTTCTTGCAACAGATTACCGGCGGTCCCATCTATCGGTATTTCTGGTCCTGGGTTATCAATAATAAGTTTTCATTAGAATTAGGCTATTTGATTGATCCACTTACTTCCATTATGTTAGTTTTAGTTACAACAGTTGGAACCATGGTTATGATCTACAGCGATAATTATATGTCGCATGATAAAACATATGTGAGGTTTTTCGCTTACCTTAATTTTTTCAATGCTTCTATGCTGGGGTTAGTTATTAGCCCTAATTTATTACAAATATATTTTTTTTGGGAATTAGTAGGAATGTGCTCCTATTTATTGATAGGTTTCTGGTTTACGCGACCCAGCGCGGCTAATGCTTGTCAAAAAGCATTTATAACTAATCGTGCAGGGGATTTTGGACTCTTATTAGGAATCCTAGGTTTTTATTGGGTAACAGGTAGTTTTGAATTTCAATATTTGTTTGAAAAATTCAACGAATTGACTGCCGTTGATGGGGTTGGTTCGCTCTTTTTTACTTCGTGTGCTTTTCTCTTATTTTTAGGTCCAGTAGCCAAATCTGCACAATTTCCACTTCATGTATGGTTACCTGATGCTATGGAAGGGCCTACTCCTATTTCAGCTCTTATACATGCCGCTACTATGGTAGCAGCAGGAATTTTTCTTGTAGCTCGGTTGTTTCCTCTTTTTAAAGCTCTACCTTTAATAATGTATCTTATCTCTTGGATAGGTGGAATAACAGCTCTATTGGGAGCTACTATGGCTCTCGCTCAAAAAGATCTTAAAAAAGGCTTGGCTTATTCTACTATGTCTCAATTAGGTTACATGATGTTAGCTCTAGGGATAGATTCTTATCGAATCGCTCTGTTCCATTTGATTACACATGCTTATTCCAAGGCATTATTGTTCCTAGGATCCGGATCAGTCATCCATTCCATGGAACCCATTGTTGGATATTGCCCCAGTAAAAGTCAGAATATGGCTCTTATGGGTGGTTTGAGGAAATATATGCCAATTACGGGAATCACTTTTCTTTTAGGGACACTTTCTCTTTCTGGTATTCCACCTTTTGCTTGTTTTTGGTCTAAAGACCAAATTCTTAGTGATAGTAAGTTATATTCTCCCATTTTGGGGGGAATAACTTGGTTCACAGCAGGATTAACTGCCTTTTACATGTTTCGTATGTATTTACTTACTTTTGAAGGGGACTTCCGCGTCAATTTAGTGAATTCATATAACAACCATATTACATTATATTCGACTTCTATGTGGGGAGAGGAGGAATCCGGGATATCAAATAGAACGAGAGCGGATTCTATGTCGAATCAAATTATAGGAAGCAATAATTCCTTTTCCAAAGAAGCATTTCAAATTTCCGAAGGATTGTACAAAAAGAACAGAGGTTTGGTTGTCACTTATCCTTTCTTCCATAAGGGATCTTTTGCATATCCGAAAGAATCGGGCAAGACAATGCTATTTCCTTTAGTTGTATTGGGAATATTTACTCTGTTTGTTGGATTGATAGGAGTTCCTTTTTTTCGAAGCGGAATGAGTTATGACATATTATCTCAATGGTTTACTTCAGCGATGACTCCTTTTGATAAGAAACATCCGGAGAATTGGTCCGAATTTTTCATAGACGCAATCCCCTCAGTTGGTATAGCATTTCTCGGTATATTTATTGCCTGTATTCTACATAGACCTATTTACTTCTTATCAAAGGATGTATATCCTAAAACAAATCCTAATATGAAGATTTTTATGGACCAATCGATTAATATTATATATAATTGGTCTTTTTATCGGGCTTATATAGACATATATTATGACATAATCTTGATTAAAGGTATACGAGGATTAGCTGAAACAAGTCATTCATTTGATCAATGGGCAATTGATGGAATCCCAAATGGAGTAGGTTTTTTAGGTCTTTTTGTAGGAGAGGAAATGAGATGCTTAGGAGGGGGACGTATATCTTCCTATATATTTTTTTCTTTATTTTGTATACTAATATCTATATTAATATATTACTATTTATTTTCATAATGAAATAATGAAAATTTTCACCATAGAAAACTAGAATGTATATTAAATTGTGCTCTTTATCAGCATTGATGTTTATAACATCATCCTATTTCAATATCGTT
>BSBK01015092.1:0-15000 GCA_027943335.1 Chamaecyparis obtusa | reverse complement strand
TCTCATGTACGGTTTTGTATAGTGGCAGTAGAGGTAACTTTTCTGTCAACTTTTCCACTATCACCCCTAAAAAACCAAACTCTGCCTTACGCAAAGTCGCTAGAGTACGATTAACTTCTAAATATGAAATCACTGCTTATATACCTGGCATTGACCATAATTTACAAGAACATTCTGTAGTATTAGTAAGAGGTGGAAGAGTTAAGGATTTGCCCGGTGTTAAATATCACATAATTCGAGGAATCTTAGATGCTGTCTCAGTCAAAAATCGGAAACAAGGGCGTTCTAGTGCGTTGTATATTCTTATCTAAGATTTGTATCATTTTATGATGATGCCATGTCAATTGCTAAAAACATGTAAAGTATATGGCTAACCCAATAACGAACGTTTTATAAGGGGACTAGAGCAGGCTAAAACAATAAGGATAATATATGTCTAAGGTTTAATATTGAATTCATTTGATAAGTTTTCCCTTACTTAGTGTGTGTTAATATAAAATTGGAAATGTCTTGACTTTTTTGGAGCAGATTCAATTCAAATAGCATTGATTTAAAACACCCTTTCCTTTTTTTATACTCTTTTTAAAACCTAAGGACCTAATCGTATAGATATAGAAAATACAAGATTTCTAATCATAGCAAAAGAAAGGAAACGGATACTCAATTGAGAATGAGTAAACATAATTCTATGCATAAGAATATATATTATATCATATATATAATATGCAGATAGAATCATGTGGAAAGCCGTATTCGACGAAAGTCGTATGTACGGTTTGGAGGGAGATCTTTGCCGCCTTTAGAGATCCACCCTACAATATGGAGTTAAAAAGCCGAAATAAGTAATGATTAGTCTTTATGAAATAAATTTATGAACCTTTTTCACACTCATGTCACGTCAAAGTACTGTAGAAAAGAAAATTGATAAATTTGATCCGATTTATCATAATCGATTAGTTAACATGGTCGTTAACCGTATTCTTAAACACGGAAAAAAATCATTAGCTTATCGAATTTTTTATCAATCTCTAGAAAAGATTCACGAAAAAACAGAGAAAAATCCACTAATTGTTCTACGTCAAGCAATAGACAAATTAACTCCCAAATTGATAGTAAAATCAAAACGTGTAAGTGGATCCACTTATCAAGTTCCGATTGAAATAAAAGAGAAAGAAGGAAAAATACTTGCTATTCGTTGGTTATTAGAGTCATCCCGAAAACGTTCTGGTCCAAATATGCAATTCAAATTGAGTTACGAAATAATGGATGCTGCCAGAGAGAAAGGCAATGCTATACGCAAGAAGGAAGAGATTCATAAAATGGCAGAATCCAATAAAGCTTTTGCACATTACCGTTAATCCATTAACTATATAAAATAGATCTACAGATCTATTCCATTCTGATCAATAAAAGAAAACTTACTTTATCAAAATTTTATTGGAACGAAAACGAAAGGAAAAGAAGAATGAAAAAGAAATCATAGATAAATGATAATAAGGAGATTCTAAAGAAAATGTTGCTTAAATATTAATTGAAGTTACTAACTAATGATCCGGACAAAATGAAAAATGCATTTTCAATTAATACCTTTAAATCATTTTTATGAAAGAATTTCATTTGCTTCTCTTCTATGGAAGTTCCATTTTTCCAGAATGCATCCTTATTTTTGGCCTATTTCTTCTTCTAGTAATCGATTTCATTTCTGATCAGAAAAAGACAACTTGGTTCTATTTCATCTCTTTAACAAGTTTAGTGCTAAGCATAGCTTTTTTGTTATTTCAATGGAGAGAAGAACCTACGATCAGTTTTTTTGGTAATTTCCAAACAAACAATTTTAATAAAATATTTCGGTTTCTCATTTTATTATGTTCCACTTTATGTATTCCTCTATCCGTGGAATACATTCAATGTACAGAAATGGCTGTAACAGAGTTTTTGTTATTCATATTAACAGCTACTTTAGGAGGAATGTTTTTATGTGGTGCTAATGATTTAACAACTATCTTCGTATCTTTAGAATGTTTAAGTCTATGTTCTTATCTATTATCTGGATATACCAAAAGAGATGTACGGTCTAATGAGGCTATTATGAAATATTTACTTATGGGTGGAACAAGTTCTTCCATTCTTGCTTATGGTCTTTCTTGGCTATATGGTCTATCTGGAGGTGAGATTGAAATTCAAGAAATAGCCAATGGTCTTATAAATACACAAATGTATAACTCTCCAGGAATTTGGATTGCACTTTTCTCTATAACGGTAGGAATTGCATTCAAGCTTTCTTTAGTTCCTTTTCATCAATGGACCCCCGATGTATATGAAGGAGTGCGATTCGTTTTACAAATAGAAAACTCTATAGACATGTGGAAAAAAGATTGTTATTCCCACTTGGACTAAGACATAACTTTTACCAAAAATTTGAATTGAATTAAGGTAAAGCAAAGTAAGAAACAAACGAATTTTTTTTTGATTTGAATAAATAACTTTTACAAATTAATTATTACGGGTAGTTTTTACAAAGGATCAGATTAATGACGTGTATAATATTTTTATTCTTAACGTAGATGCTATATAGTAAGTTTTCATTCTTCAGAAACTACGAGTGTAAAAAAGAAGGCATCCGTCGACAAAAAGATTACCCTAAGATGAGCATCTCATGACTATTCAGAACGATTTAAATCAGATGGTTTTATTTTTTCTTTTTAACTCTTTCATAACTGAACTTAAAAAATAAGAAAAAAAAAAAAAAGATTGACCATACCATAATGAACCACTGAGTAAGGATTCCTCGGAAAGTTAAGGATTAGTTATTCTTTATATCAATTGAATAGATTCAATCTTATACATACACGAGGAAGGTAATAAAAAAAAAAAAGAGAATCAAACGATTATGCTCATTTTTTTATCACTTAGGAGCCGTGCGAGAAGAAAGTCTCATGCACGGTTCTGAATGAGAGAAAGGAGGGAAAATTCCTCTTTTCGACTCTAACTCCCCCACTCCAGTCGTTGCTTTTATTTCTGTTATTTCAAAAGTAGCTGCTTCAGCTTTAGCCACTAGAATTTTTGACATTATTTTTTATTTTTCATTGAACGAATGGCATCTTCTTTTGGAAATATCAGCTATTCTTAGCATGATATTAGGAAATTTAATTGCTATTACTCAAACAAGTATAAAACGTATGCTTGCATATTCATCGATAGGTCAAATTGGATATATGCTTATTGGAATAATTGATAAAGACTCAAACAATGGATATGCAAGTATGATAACTTATATGCTGCTCTATATTTTTATGAATTTAGGAACTTTTGCTTGTATTGTATTATTCAGTCTACGTACAGGAACAGATAACATTCGGGATTATGCAGGATTATATATGAAAGACCCTTTTTCAGCTTTGTCTTTATCTTTATGTCTGCTATCTCTAGGGGGGATTCCTCCATTAGCAGGTTTTTTTGGAAAACTTTATCTATTCTGGTGTGGATGGCAAGCAGGCTCCTATTTATTAGTTTCGATAGGACTCTTTATGAGTGTTGTTTCCATATATTATTATCTGAAAATAATTAAGTTATTAATGACTGAAAGAAACAAAGAAATAACTCCCTACGTGCAAAATTATAGATTATCTTCTTCAATCTCAAAAAATTATATCGAATTTAGTATGATTATATGTGTAATAGCATCTACTTTACTGGGAATAATAATGAATCCAATTATTGCAATTGCCCAGGATACATTATTTTAGAGATTGAGATTTTTTCTATAGAATTTTTCTTACTTACTAACTCAAAAAAGTCAGAATTGCCCTAATATTCATATTCTTAAAATCGCAGGGAATAGGCTGAAATTATAAGATGAACTTCTAATTACAAAATCAACTTGATCGTTAAATTAGAAGTTCATTTTGTACCAAAATATAGATTTTCTATCTGATAAAAAGTCGTTCAAACGTGCGTAAATGAATTACAAATATTTGAAAATATTTTGTAATTCTTAACTTCTATTTAAGATTAAAAGAGATAGTTAAGAATTACAAAACAGGGATGGAGATAATCTAATCTCGATACTGAATTGAATCGAGATAACCTTGCTGCGATTCTTTCATCTCAAAAATATTGTGAGCAGAGTGTAATAACTGCTTATTGTGCATCCAGCAGGAATTGAACCCGCGACTTCCCAATTATGAGTTGGGTGCTTTTACCATTCAGCCATGGATGCTATGGTAAAGTGATTTTATTAGAATCAATATGGTAACCAATTGAATTCTCATTTTCAACAAAAAATAGATTTGGGATTGTTAGCAATTTCTGTAGGACAAAATGCTAATTAATGAATAATACAGATAGATAAGATCGTATAAATAGAGATTCTTTAATTAATTACGTTCTTTTCTATATATCTATTGTTCTAAATAGGGCATAAAAATCCTATTTTTGGTATATTTGGCTTCGTATTCGTATAATATATTTGTTATAATATTAATGTTGAAATATTGTATTATTTACTAATTCAATTCTATCTCAATAACAATCAACTTTTTTTTGACGAATTATTCAATAGTTAGTTGAATAAGTTGTATTAACTACCTCTTACTTATTATAATTATTTTTAATAAGTAATAATTTAAATTTTTTTATAGAACAAAACAACATAATGAACAGAAAAAAACCGTGGTCTACGGATCCTATTGGAAAGACCCAAGAAATAGCTTGGTTCTTTAGCGTTCAGTCGAAATTTCAAGATTACATGATGGAAATATTCGTTCCATGGAACGAATCCAATTTGGTGAGATTGCTAAGTCAAATATTTTCTGGTCGAGAAAGTGTTGTTAAGCTTTTTGATTTTCGGATTCTTAGTACATTACTTATACGGGATATACGTATATTTATTTTAAAAGGTCAAGCAATAAAAGCTGTAATGATAATAGCATTACCATTACTTTTCTCTTTTTTAAATACTCGAGCCTTAATTGAAAGAAATAAATCATCATATAATTTGATGAAGATATTTCCAGCTGTACAACATCTTGGAGCTAGAGCTAGAAAGGAAAATTTGTTGCTCGTTCCGCATCTTTTTATGTTTTCGCCAAAAGCCAAAAGGAGATATCAACGTTGCTTGCTCAATCCAAAAGAACATGTTTGGATTTTATCCAGTTCTAACACAAATCTGAATCAGAAAAATAGAATATCAGAGAAGCAAGAAACAATAAATTGGGAAAGCCCTTTGGAAAAAGAATCTAATGGTATCGAATGGGAGATTGATTCATCTTTTAATTCAATTCCAAACGAATATTGGGAACCTGAAACAGAACCTGAAAACCTTTATGAATGGAAAGAATCAATACTTTATCGTCATCGAAGCAAAGTTATTGAGGAACTAGAAAACAAAATCGAACAATTAGAAGAAAAACTAGTTCAAGTAGAAGAAGAATTCGCTCTCTCTTCAGAACCAGAACAATTCAAAAGTTTAGAAAGGGAAAGGAAACAAAGAGTTCGAGAAATCGAAAGATACAAAGAAGGGCTACGAAGAATAAAGAAACTATGTGAGAAAAGATCGCAAGAAATGGAACAAGAAAAAATGTTCCAAGAAGAATCAGATCAAGCAAGAGAATCTTTTTCCTTTTCAGAGTCGGAAGTTTTTGAAAGGTTGTTTGAGCATTTGTCAATAGATGAATCATGTATAAGTATTAATTATACTAATAAACCGAGTGAAAAATTTAAATTGTTGAAAGAGCGACAAGACGCTTTTCAATATTTCAGGGGATTAGAAAAGAATAGAATCGTTGATCTATGGAAGGTTAAAACATTTCTTAAAAATCCTCCTGTAAATTTATTCGATTTATGATAAGAATTCATCTTCAAGATCTCCCTCATCCTGTGATCAAAAAAAAGAACAATTAGCATTAAACGATGATTTTCAATTGAAACAATTTGTTCTTAAAATAACGGATCAATTTACTCTATCAATAACTAGGCCTAATCATATTTCTTACCCTAATGATGCAATTGACGGTGGATATCGATCATCGTGTGAATGAATTACATTTATTCAACCAGACTTTATTGAAGTGCTTAATTACTTCTTCAATTACAGAGATGAATTAACGCATGATTCTTTCCTTAGAGTACTCAATATTTTTGAAAAAAAGAAAACATCAGAAGATGATAACACTGAACAACTAATATTGAATAAAATAGTGAATAAAATTCAAATAGTGAATAAAGACAAGATTCAAGCTGACGAGCATGTGAAAATTGATAAATTCGATTTTTTGAAGAACGTTGAAGATTTTGTATTGAACGATTTAAAATCCGAAACTGTATAGACGATTTTAGAATCGTTCCAGAAGTATTATTTGGAATATCATAAATACTATATGGAATTAAAAAGATACTCTTTGGAATTACAGAAAGTATTGGAATAAGAATAAATACTATTTGGAATTACAGAAAGTATTGAATAAATACTATTTGAAATTACAAAGATACTCTTGGAATTACAGAAAGTATTGAATAAGAATAAATACTATTTGGAATTACAGAAAGTATTGAATAAATACTATTTGAAATTACAAAAGGCATTCCATAAATACTCTTTGGCATTCCATGAATACTCTTTTGAATTACAGAAAGTCTTAAATAAGAATAAATTGGAATCACAAAAAGTATTAGATAAATACTATTTGGAATTACATAACTATTTGGGATATTTCTATGTGGAATTACAAAAATATTCTTTGAATTACAGAAAGTATTGAATAAGAATAAATACTATATGGAATTACAAAAATATTCTTTGGAATTACAGAAAGTATTGAATAAGAATAAATATTATTTGGAATTCATCTATTTTATCAAAACATTAAGTCGCAATTTGAATAATGTGACGCAAGATGCAATTAACCAGTATTCATCAAGTTGGATACTATGTCAGAAAGAATATTTGGAGCGCCCTTTTTTTCGACCTGTTGAGTTGAGAAATCCAAATTTTTAAACGCTTTTGTATTATCCATTCAGATCGAATACTTTCAAAAAAGATTAGAATATCTCTTGTCATTTCCAAACAAAACAATTTCAAAAGAGAGTGTTAGATCCAATTGAATTATCGATTACTCAACATTGGAGTTGGTTTGGACCAATTTTGGATAGTAAAATTAATAAAATTCTCTGGGACAATCTTAATAGTTCAAATTCTCTGGGACAAGCTTAATGGAAATGTCTGGGACAAGCTTAATGAAAATGAAATAAAATCTAAATCAATTCCTAATCTTGAATTCTCGATCAATAAACCAACATTAGATTTGAATGAGAAAAAACCAATAATTGAATTTATTATTGACTTCTTCGAAGATTTGAATGAGAAAAAACCAATAATTGAATTTATTATTGACTTCTTCGATAATGGAAAAAATTACATGGAATTATTGGAATTATTGAATAACGCGGGTCTTTCGGAAATATTCGATAATCAAGACAATTGGTTGAATCCTTTAAAACTATCTAATAAAAATTCATTGAGAGCTTCTTTTTACAAAGCAAATACCTTTGAATTTTTAGATTATTTACACCGTCCTCGTCTTTTTTATAAAAAAAGATTGGCTTCTTACATGGGAAAGATTAATATCAAAAATAAGAATGTAACCTATGGACAATTATTAAATTTAGTTCCCATTCATAACAATCTGTTTTCTTCCTCTATTAGTGAAATGAGAGCTGTGTATTCAGAGAAAGAAACTATCTCACTCATAAAGTCACAAGTCAATATATTATTGGATAAATATTTACGTGACAAAGTGCTAATTCATGATTTGCATAAATCGTCTAATTTACTGGATAAATTGAATTCTATTCTTCGTAGAAATATCAATTTATCGATTGAAGATATTTCTAAACCTCCTTTAATAAGCCTACAAATTGTCAATTTTGACAAAAACTCTTGCTATCCTTTTTTAAATAGTTCAGATTTAGAAGAAAAGACCTCTAGTCAGTATTCTAAAAACAGTTTTAGTTCCAACATAGATCTTATTCAAACTCAATCTTATCAAGATGATGTATTGTCCGAAATATTTTTGCGAATAAAGAAAATTGTAGAAAAAGAAGAAAAATATAGTTCAACAGAAAGTTTAGAACACATAATAGAAGACAAAGCCATAGGTGACTTTATGGAAGACAAAGCCATAGGTGACTTTATTGAAGTCAAAGACATAGGTGACTTTTTTAATAAAGAAAAACTAAAGTTTTTCTTTTCAAAACTAAAGTTTCTCATTTCTTTTAATGAAATAAATTTTAATTTTGAGAAATGGGGTTTGTTTCAAACATATAGGTCATGGTTGTGGCTTTTGACTTCCACAGGGTGGAAATATACTAAAAATCTATTTTTAGCTACTTTTCCGGAAATAACAATAAATAGTATTGATCAGTTAGTATCAATGCCGGACAATATTAGGCAAAATTGGAATCACAATTTGAATATTTTGTGGGCACTTTATCATCAATTTTGGACACTTCTAAAGTGGGAATTTAGAAATAAAATTGATCAAATTCTCACAATATTGAAGAATCAAATTCTCACAATATTGAATGATCAAATTCTCCCGATATTGAATGATCAAATTCTCCCGATATTGAATGATCAAATTCTCCCGATGTTGAATCTTATGTTATCCCGCTGGAATATTGACAAATATTGGCAAGTAGCAAATGAAAAAGTACTTAAAGCAGCACTTGAGGGAAAGGATCTATCAATATCATTTGATACATGGAAATATATACAAAATGTTCGGGAATATGATATTTTTCTTTGTATCTTCGTTGGATTTTTCTTTTATATTTCCTCCATAATTCCCTTATTCTTGATTCAGTTCTATAGGAACTTCTATCTGATCAGATTTTTGCAGTATTCCCATTGCTCCGAGAGAGTAGGAGAAATGATTAGATCTTATAAAAGACTTAGAAATTTTTCTAATTTAAATTGGTATGGTTCTTGGCTTACATTTGTGGACTATATCGAGATGGAGTCGGATCCTGATGATATAGGATTATTTCTACTATTGAAAATTTGGTATGTAAAAAATATTCAATTTTCATATCGTTCTTGGTTCTCGTTGCCTTGGTTCCAGCGGGATTCTGGAGACTGTGGGAAATATAAATCACTTGTAAAAAAAATTTTGTACGAATTTGAAGTAGATGACTTCCTTTTGAGAGAAAATCGATTGTTTTTACTACAAGAACAAATCTCTCAATTTGAATCGAAGTTAACCCCCCCTATTGGTTTGTTTCATGAATTGGAAACAAGAAAACAGCCAGGACTTCTTTACTTTCGATATTTAGCTGAATTTATTCAGCGAGGCCTTAGAATAGGCTTAATGAATTCCGAATTAAATTCATTGTTTTTAGCAGAAATGCCGATCTTCGCTGCTTTTTATCAGAAGATGACTTCCGTACCAATTCGCCCATCTTTATATGACCACGTGAGATTCTACCCACTCTACCCAGTACCGTCCTTTTCGAATCGAATTTTATTGATAGGGCCTAAGGAAACTGGACGATCGTACTTGGCTAAAAGTTTAGCAGCAGATTCTTATTTACCTTTAATAAGAATATCTCCTAAAAGTTTTTTGAGGCAGCAGAAACTTCTGTCTCGCTATGAACCCGAGTATACATCTTCGGCTAAACAATCATACCTTGAGCATGAAAATATCCTCAGGTCTCTCGGCTGGTCAGGCAGGCCAAAAGACATACATGAGAATGAGCATTATGAAAAAAAACCTCATAACTTTTTGTATGACCGAAGCCGAAGGGAGAATCCTAACCCTCCAGAGTATTTTGCGAGAAGAGTAATCCAATTCCAATTTGCACTCAAATTGGCAAAATTGATGTCTCCTTGCGTCATATGGATTCCAAGCATTCATGAACTGAATGATTACTATTACCTTCTTGCATTATTGGTAGAACTCCTTGGGGATCCATATAATCCGAGTGATGGTGAAAAAGAAACCACCATAAAACAAAATATTGTTGTTATTGCTTCAACTGATATTCCAAAAAAAATTGATCCAGTTCTAATAAGTCCTCCTCGTAGTAAACGAAGATTCGATACATTTATTAATACTAAAAAGTTGCCTGCTCCATATCGAGAAAAAGAATTTCCTTTGCTTTTACGTAACAAAGGGCTCTACTTGAAAAAAGAATGGAACTGCTATGATGAATTTGGATTAACTACCAAAGGCTTTACTGCGCAAGATCTAGCAAAACTTGCTGATGAAATATTTCTAATTAGCATGAGCCAAAATACTTCAGCTATAGACAATGATATAATTGGAGTAGCTTTGTATAGATCAAATTGGGGTCCTTGCAATTATAATCTGAAATTCAGTGAATTTTTTCAAGGACTTCCCTATAAGATAGGAAAAGCCATTATACAAAATAAACTAACGTATTTAAAAAATTCCCTAAGGCTTAATCTAGATTTCCAGGGTCGAAGGGCAAATTATTTGCATCAATGGTATTTAGAACCTTCAATTGCCGGAACAGCTGCGAAAGAGTTCACCGTATTCTATCATATTTTGGGTTGCTTGGCCGGATCAGTAGCGCAAGATTGTTGGTTTTTATCGGAATCAAACAGAGAGAATTGGAGTCCTTTTGATCCTTTTATTGAAAATGATTTCATTCTAGCTTCGAATCTTTTACAGGGTCTTCTGGAAGAGTTTCCATCGTTGGCAATATATCGGGGTAATTCTGATTCCATCACAATTGCTCCTCAGTTCAAAAAAGATACGATGCAAAAAGGATTATCTTCTTTACTAGATAAAATCGTTTTATCTAAAGAATTAAGAAATTCCTACGGAACAGAGGATGAAACTCCTATAGTTTGTGATTCTAGGACCTGGCGTTTTAGTTTTATTCGCAGCAATCGATTTGAGCATATCAAAGATATAACAATAGAAAATCCATTATTGGATTATCTTCATCTGTTTGGAAGCTTTCAAGAAAGACCGACCCGTCTTTCTAGCTTGTATTGGAAGAAATTTCTGATGTCTGGCCCCGACTTACGGCCTGTTTATGGTGGGAAGGACGATATTGTAGAAAGACAGACAGCTGCTTACTGGGAAGCAAAATTATTATACAAAAAGTTTCAAAGGCTGGGAATATATCAATTTGACACAGAAGAGTATGCACTGGAATATCAACCTTTAAATACACCAGTAATCTGTCTGGCTCGTCGATTTCTTTGGGATCCCGTGAGTATTCGCTTTCTAAATAAGCACCCTGCTTTTGAACGAAGAGAACTTTTGGTTTCTAAAGAAATCGTGAAGAGTATTTATCTTACTTATTCTAAAACAAGAGAGCTAAATGTCAGTATTAAAAAATCGTTAAAAGCTATTCGAAAGCGTAAAAGGGTGAGAAAAATAGCCCTAGAAATGAAAATTCAGACTAATGATGACGATTTACCTCTTAGCATTAAAATGGAAGAAAGAGAACATTTTGAAACTTTCAAACGCTTTCAAGAAATTGGTATCCGATTGAGACGTGTATTACCCTATCCCCAATCGGTGGTAAGTGAACGTTGGTTCCGTGAAAAAACACGGGATGATAAATTTAAACAACGTTTGCTCAAGGGAGAAAGGGAAAATAGAGATTTATTATCTAATGAATCTCTTATTTATAAGACTCTATCCGAAAGTCATGAATATTTATCAAATTTATTCTTCTCTAATAGAATGTTATTTAAACAAATGATCGATACATTGGTAAAAACAAAATGGCTTTCTACAAATGACATTGATTGCTTATTAGCGGAAGGATTGAATAAGAAAAAAAAAGCCTAGATCTTTAATTAATTTCAATATAAATTGATATTTTATGTAAGAGTAAGCATAGTAATAAATATGAGCCAAGTCAGTTCTCTTGAACTTGATGAGATATTCTCTACTATGTTTACTCTTTATTTATTTTACTTATTTTATTTAGGTTATACCTAGTATACTTTCCGAAGAAAAAATATTTCATTTGCTTCTTTCTATATATTATTTGTTCAAATTCGATTGGTCCGGATTTTGCAAAACCTTCAAAACAACAATTGTTCATTCAATAGGCATTACAATATGTGTGCCTTGAAGAGGACTCGAACCTCCACGCTATTTAGCACGACATTTTGAGTGTCGCGTGTCTACCATTTCACCATCAAGGCATCCAAGAAGCTAATTTTATTTCATGGAATATTTCACAATACAATATTATTCATCATATATAGAGTTCAATAGTAGAAGAGAAAGTGGATCGGAATATTCATATCGATCTATGCCGCCTTATAGATATCATTTATATCAATATATTTTTATTATTAGATAATTTACATTAATCGATCTAATAGACGTAACATTTTTTTCTTTTTCAATTCAATAGAACTCGGTTACCCAAATCAGAATATCTTCAAAACAGAATTTTCTATGTAGTCTGTATCATATACAACTATAGTTTAATTCTATTTATTGAACTATTAATAAAGGTGGATGTAGGCATTTGTAGTTTATTTGTAAATGATAGTAAAGGAGAAATATTTATGTATGAAGTTCAATGTCTAGATTTAGTACTTACACAGAAAAGTGTTAGTCTTTTTGAAAAAAATCAATATATTTTAAATGTCGATTCGGGATCGAATAAAACAAAGATCAAAAATTGGATTGAACTTTTCTTCAATGTGAAAGTAATAGGAATCAATAGTTATCGACCCCCGCAAAAGAAAGAAAAAAGAGGAAATAGAAAACAAATAATGAAACATAGAATGCATTATAAACGTATGATTATTACACTAAAACCAGGTGATTCTATTCCACTTTTTCCTTCAAAATGAAACTTATTTAATTGCCAAACATGAACACCCGTTCGTACAGGACTTTTATTCCGGGCACACGTGATAAATCTCTATCAAGTTTTGATGAAAAAGTCCAATCTCATCCACAAAAGAAATTGACTTCCGGTCGGCATCGTTGTGGGAAAGGTCGTAATAACAGTGGAATTATTACCATACGTCATAGAGGAGGAGGTCACAAGCGTCTGTATCGTCAAATTGATTTTCGACGGAGTGAAAAAAACATACTAGGAAAAATTGTAACAATAGAGAGTGACCCTAATAGAAGTGCATATATCTGTCTTGTGCACTATAGAAATGGTAAAAAGACATATATTTTGCATCCGAGAGGGGTTATGATTGGAGATACTATTCTTTCCGGTCCAAGAGCTCCCATATCAATGGGAAATGCCCTACCTTTGAGTGCGGTTTGAATTATTAATTTACGTAATTGGAAATAACCAATTGGGTTTACAGCAAAACCTTAAAATCTATCACTGATCCGACTAGAATAGTTTGATGGGATCAATCCCAAAGGGAAACTGAGGATAAAGAGCAGCGGGTGATTGAGTTCAATAGTTTCTGGAATTAATTATTGACTCCAGAGATATGATAATATGGAGAAGACTTAATTGTCTGAAGCAGAAACAACTAAGGTAAAGGAACCCTTGTTATGAAGAGAAAAACAAGTAACTCACATTTGATTTGATGGTCAAAGGCAGATTCGAAGCTGAACAGTGAAAATATTTTTTTTTTTCTAAAAAAAGAAAATCTCTATTTCAAATGCCTCCTACGTTATCCGGAAGATGCGAAAGCATTAACGTAATTTGATAAAGTCATTCATTCTGAATGCTACATGAAAAAAGAACATAAGCCAGATGATGGAATAAAAAAACCTAGGATGTACAGAATAAGGACATAAGGAATTTCAAGTATGCCCTTCATCTTTAATCTCTCTATAAAATAGATTAAGAATAACATTTATTCACATCCAGAAAGCTGTATGCCCTGAGAGAGGCTTGTACAGTTTGGGAAGGGATTTTTACAAATTAAAGGTCTACTTCAACCAATATACCTTTAGGCACGACTATACATAATGTCGAAGTACAAGTCGGAAAAGGCGGACAATTAGCTAGAGCAGCGGGTGCTGTGGCAGAATTGATCGCAAAAGAAGGCCGATTGACCACATTAAGATTACCATCTGGGGAGGTTCGTTTAATATCTGAGAACTGCTCAGCAACAATTGGACAAGTAGGCAACGTTAAATGGAAAAATAGAACTTTAAGTAAAGCTGGGTCAAAACGTTGGCTGGGTAAACGTCCTGAAGTAAGAGGAATAGTTATGAATGCTGTGGATCATCCTCATGGGGGTGGTGAAGGAAGAGCTCCAATTGGCAGAAAAAAACCCCTGACCCCTTGGGGCTATAGCGCACTTGGAAGAAAGAGTCGGAAGAGAAATAAATATAGCGATGTTTCAATCCTTCGTCGACGTAAGTAGGAATAGTTGTAAATCCATTTTTTATTTTCTATCAATAAAAAGAAAGGTAATTAACCATGGCACGTTCACTAAGAAAAAATACTTTTGTATCTAATGATTTGTTAAGTAAAATAGATAATCTAAACATGAATAAAGAGAAGAAGATAATAGTAACCTGGTCTCGGAGATCTGCCATTGTACCCGCAATGATTGGTCATACCATTGCTGTTCATAATGGAAAGTTACATTTACCCATTTTTATAACAAATGGTATGATAAACCACAAATTAGGAGAATTTGCACCTACTTCCATTTTCCAGGGACATGCAAAAAAGGATAAAAAATCGAAAAACGATAAAAAAAAAAAATAAGATAAAAGGAACAAAATAAAAAAAAAAGAGAGAGAGAGAAACGATAAAAAAGTCTCGTTGTAAATAGTATACATTAATTCATTATGGAGGATGAAGATGAAATTTATATTTAAAAATAGGAATTTAGATTTAAATTCAACTATAAGAATACGAGCTGTAGCTAAACATGTACGTATGTCTTCTAATAAAGCGCGTAGAGTAGCCCATCTACTTCGTAATTCTACCTATATACAGGCACTTGCGATATTGACTTTCATGGATTATAGAGCATGTGAGCCCATATACAAAGTACTTGTTTCTGCA